>CAKAOJ020001274.1:0-66907 GCA_916701645.2 Sebastolobus alascanus
GTACAATAAGAAAGTTCACCCAACCTGAGCAGTGGCACTACGTCTGCACCACTCAGAATCCAGCAGATCATGCCACTCGATCTGTACCTGCAGCTGAGTTAGCCAACACGACATGGCTCACAGGACCCCCGTTTCTGTCCCTACCTGAGGGAGTGCCCACTTCAGAAAAGAAGTCATACAAACTCATCGACCCAGATTCTGACACTGAGGTGCGTTCTCATGTCACTACTCTCTCTGTTCCTGCATCTAATCTGGGATCTCATCGCTTCGGGCGGTTCTCTTCCTGGAAGTCTCTGATGAGGGCTATAACAACCCTGATGCACATCATTCAGTCCCAAAGAAGCGCACCTAAAGCCAAGCATGAGATCTGTAGCGGTTGGCATCAATGCAAAAATCCGCACACAGCAGAAGAACTGTCAAAAGCAGAAAATCTTGTCATTAAATGTGTGCAAAAAGAGACCTACAGCAAAGAGTTCACCTGCTTGGCTGCTGGAAAGGACATCTCAAAAGACAGTCCTCTGAGAAAGCTGAACCCCTGTGTGGGTGAAGATGGCCTTCTCAGAATAGGAGGTAGGCTCAACCACGCAACACTCAGCACAAGAGAAAAGTTCCCTCTCGTCATCCCAGGCCGCAGCCACATCGCAACACTGCTCGTGAGGCATTACCATGAGAAGGTCAAGCACCAAGGTCGTGTCTTCACAGAAGGGTCTGTACGCACAGCAGGATTCTGGATCGTTGGGGCCAAGAAATGCATCAACAGTATCCTCCACAAATGTGTTGTATGTAACAAACTTCGCGGGAGGACTACTGAACAAAAGATGGCAGATCTACCCTCCGATCGCCTGAACACAGAGCCACCCTTCACCTATGTGGGACTCGACGTGTTCGGTCCTTGGGCTGTCACCACGAGACGAACCCGTGGGGGTCAGGCCAACAGCAAAAGATGGGCTGTACTCTTTACCTGCATGAGCACGCGTGCCGTCCACATAGAACTCATCGAGGCCATGGACACATCAAGTTTCATCAATGCATTGCGGCGATTCTTTGCTCTACGAGGACCTGCTAAGCAAATTCGTTCTGACTGCGGAACCAACTTTACAGGTGCCTGCAAGGAGTTGCAAATACTTCTCACTGATCCAAAAGAGCCTAATGTCAGGAGGTACTTGGGTGAAGAAGGCTGCTCTTGGATCTTCAATCCTCCTCATTCCTCCCACATGGGAGGAGCTTGGGAGCGAATGATTGGCATCTCCAGACGCATACTCAACTCCATGCTCAAGCAAACCAGTCCTTCACGCCTCACCCATGAGGTGTTGTCCACCTTAATGGCAGAGGTCACGGCAATCATTAATGCCAGGCCACTCGCACCGATCTCTTCAGACCCAGAGTCACCCTTTCTCTTGACCCCTGCTTCACTCTTGACACAGAAGGTGTGTACTTCACCTCCGCCTCCGGGAGCCTTTGACGGCAAAGACCTCCACCGCCAGCAGTGGAGACAGGTGCAGCATCTTGCAAACACCTTTTGGAACAGATGGAGACGCGAGTACCTTCCTACACTTCAAAGCCGTAGCAAGTGGCAGGACGTACGGCCTAATATCAAAAAAGGTGACCTTGTCCTGCTTAAGGATAATCAGGTGAAGCGGAACGAGTGGCCCATGGCTGTGGTCACAAAGACATTCCCTGACCAAGATGGAAAGGTCAGGAAGATCGAACTCAAGGTCACAAGATCTGGGTCAGCAAAGACTTTCCTGAGGCCTGTCTCTGAGACAGTTCTCCTCAAGAGTGCCGACGAAACGGACTCAACTTAATTCCCCTGTTGTTCAGACATGTTATAGTTATTCTGATAGTGGTACTTAATCAATACCAGACGGGGAGTGTCATGTTCTCTAAGAACTTTGCATCTATTTTGCGGTAATTGTCTCCCTCTAGTGGTCATCCATTATTCTCTCGTTTACCGCCGGCAATTGTTTTCATTGGTTGTTTTAGTCACGTGACTCAGCCGGGTCATAGTTCAGACATTCTAAACAGGAAATGCGTCAGTTGTTACGGTTAGCTTGCAGCTCCGGCTACTTTATCCTTTCCCTCCCCTGTTTGAGCCCTGGGAAACTTCGCTTGTAAGTTATATTTACGCTTATAGTTAATTATAATGATACACAAGTGTCATGTAATGTATTTAAGTTACATTTAAATAATTTATACTTTTATACTTTTAGTTATTTACATGTAAACACTGCCAAAGTTAATCTAGCCGTGAGTAGCCATGGTGTTTCCTTTTAATAGCTATTTGAGAGCATTCCTGCTGCATTTATGCCAGTACTGTCGGTGTTTCTAGGCTGGTAAAGTTTATGTACATTATTTACAAGATATTTACAAAGAATGTACAGCTATTTACATATAGTTTAAATTTGACATTTGTACGCTATAACTTTTTAGCTGTTATTCACATCATTTTATGTCTGTTGAAGTGTGCTTCTGTTGAAATAGCATGTAGTAATTGGTGCTATCTTTCTGTATCATTTCAGTTTTACAAAAATCCTTTCACGAGAATAACGACAACAGTAAAGAGCATTCAACTTTACTCCAGCCTCTGACTTTCTCTGGAAGCATGTTAGCTATCTGTTGATTTGTGTACAGACACACACACACTGAGAACAGAATAATCTATCTTCTTGCAGCCGTTTTTGTGAACGGGGATTATTATTGTAAATTGTGCACTTCGATATTTATTAAACGGCCACACTATAATGTAATTGTGAGGTGTTTAAATGCATGTCCTGTTTCCCTTTTAGTGTTGGTCGTCCCAACAGTAAGCACGCTGCGGGTCCGAGTGTAACCTTAATGAATTAAAGGTACGGTATATTGGTTTTATAATTATGAAAACATGGTTTTTAAAATGTGTATGAATTAATGTATTGTTGTCTAATTGTATGTTTATTTTTATAGGACTGTCTTCATGTGTGGTATTGACTGTCACTGTTTTTTCCCACATTGTTTAGAGTAACGGGCCTTTTTATTTTCTTTCTTGTTTTCTTTGTTTATTTTTAGTATTATTATTTTTATTATTACTGGGAATAGTGCAATAGCGTTGACGGGCATATGTGCAATAATTCTGATGGCGTGTGAAATCTTAGAGTCATAGCAGAACCAGGTGGAAGTTATAAGGCTCCAGATAAGCTTAGAGACCCCTTCTGGTGTAATCATAACCTGACGTTGGTTGCAGTGTCATCCACCTATCAGTTCCTGGGTGGAATATATATATACGATTTGTGGTTCTTGAGAGTGTGCAGTGACATTTCCCTTAAGGAATCATATTTGTGTTTAACTGTGTGGTTGGGTCCTAAAGTTTACTGTAGCCATTGACAGATTCCTGGGTATTTTGCTATCTAGATCAAGTGATTGTGCAGTGCCCGGTCCACCGTACCTATTCAAGGTTGCATTGTGCAGCTCTAAGTTGCCTTTCCTTTTTTTAGAATGTTTTTAAAATGCAAATTGTATAAATAAATTATATATATTCTTTGAACTGCCAGCCTCTCGTCCCGTTTATCCTGGACACTTACCTGTGTATAAGGTGCACTAGACTGGAAATTGATAGTTACAGTACTAAGTACAATTTCCAATACTACAGTATGTTAAAATCCTGAAGGCTCTACAGTCTGAGAGAGCCTTTTGCAAGGAACAGCTGACTGACGTCGAAGCCAAGAGCAAGGAGAAGGATGAAACCATCGGCTTTCTTCAGCAACGTCTTGCTGAAGAACACAACAACGGCCTCTCAGTCGAACAACACTGGAGTGCCAAGCTCAACCAGGACAACGCTCTTTGGCAAGAGGTGAGCGAGAGTAATCTGATGGCCGTGAACGCCGACTGGGAAAATCGTTGGCTTGTGAGGCAGGAAGAGGCAGTCGCAGAGCTCAAATCTGTGCAGGAGGCCTTCGTCATGGAGGTGAACCAGGTGATCACCGCAATAACAACGGAAAAGAAGGCTCTCATCCAGAGCGAGGCAGAGTGGAGCATTAAACTCACCGCTCTGGAAGTACAGTTGGCTGCAAAGGACGAGAGCTTGAAGAAAGCGCAGGAGCTGCAACAACAGAGCAGACAAACCGAGGAGGATTGGCGCAACAAACTGAGCCAATCGGAGGACGACGTCAAGTTCCTTATCGAGCGAAGCATCGACCTCCAGGTGCTCGCTATGAAAACGGACAAGGACAAGAAGAAGGACAAGAAGTTGGTCGAAAAAATCCTGAAGAAGGAGAGGAAGAAGGAGCAGGAGAGACAGAAGACAGAGGAGCAACAGGAGAAGAGAGAAAAGAAGGAACTGGAAAGACAAGAGAAGGAGAGGAAGGATAGGGAGAAGAGAGGAAAGAGCTCCACATCTTCTCAGATGCCTCAGTGAAGGCCATCGCCGCTGTAGCTTACCTCAAGGTGACAGACAGTGATGGAGAGTGTCATGTAGGATTCGTCCTAGGAAAGGCGAAACTGGCGCCTCCAGCTGCCCACACTATCCCAAGGTTGGAGCTAGGCGCCGCTGTATTGGCAGTGGAAGTGGCGGAGCTGGTGGAGAGTGAGTTGGACATCAACGTAGACACATTGCAGTTCTACACAGACAGCAAGGTCGTCTTGGGATACATATATAACCAGACCAGACGGTTTTATGTGTATGTCTGCAACAGAGTACAGCGTATAAGAAAGTTCACCCAACCTGAGCAGTGGCACTACGTCTGCACCACTCAGAATCCAGCAGATCATGCCACTCGATCTGTACCTGCAGCTGAGTTAGCCAACACGACATGGCTCACAGGACCCCCGTTTCTGTCCCTACCTGAGGGAGTGCCCACTTCAGAAAAGAAGTCATACAAACTCATCGACCCAGATTCTGACACTGAGGTGCGTTCTCATGTCACTACTCTCTCTGTTCCTGCATCTAATCTGGGATCTCATCGCTTCGGGCGGTTCTCTTCCTGGAAGTCTCTGATGAGGGCTATAACAACCCTGATGCACATCATTCAGTCCCAAAGAAGCGCACCTAAAGCCAAGCATGAGATCTGTAGCGGTTGGCATCAATGCAAAAATCCGCACACAGCAGAAGAACTGTCAAAAGCAGAAAATCTTGTCATTAAATGTGTGCAAAAAGAGACCTACAGCAAAGAGTTCACCTGCTTGGCTGCTGGAAAGGACATCTCAAAAGACAGTCCTCTGAGAAAGCTGAACCCCTGTGTGGGTGAAGATGGCCTTCTCAGAATAGGAGGTAGGCTCAACCACGCAACACTCAGCACAAGAGAAAAGTTCCCTCTCGTCATCCCAGGCCGCAGCCACATCGCAACACTGCTCGTGAGGCATTACCATGAGAAGGTCAAGCACCAAGGTCGTGTCTTCACAGAAGGGTCTGTACGCACAGCAGGATTCTGGATCGTTGGGGCCAAGAAATGCATCAACAGTATCCTCCACAAATGTGTTGTATGTAACAAACTTCGCGGGAGGACTACTGAACAAAAGATGGCAGATCTACCCTCCGATCGCCTGAACACAGAGCCACCCTTCACCTATGTGGGACTCGACGTGTTCGGTCCTTGGGCTGTCACCACGAGACGAACCCGTGGGGGTCAGGCCAACAGCAAAAGATGGGCTGTACTCTTTACCTGCATGAGCACGCGTGCCGTCCACATAGAACTCATCGAGGCCATGGACACATCAAGTTTCATCAATGCATTGCGGCGATTCTTTGCTCTACGAGGACCTGCTAAGCAAATTCGTTCTGACTGCGGAACCAACTTTACAGGTGCCTGCAAGGAGTTGCAAATACTTCTCACTGATCCAAAAGAGCCTAATGTCAGGAGGTACTTGGGTGAAGAAGGCTGCTCTTGGATCTTCAATCCTCCTCATTCCTCCCACATGGGAGGAGCTTGGGAGCGAATGATTGGCATCTCCAGACGCATACTCAACTCCATGCTCAAGCAAACCAGTCCTTCACGCCTCACCCATGAGGTGTTGTCCACCTTAATGGCAGAGGTCACGGCAATCATTAATGCCAGGCCACTCGCACCGATCTCTTCAGACCCAGAGTCACCCTTTCTCTTGACCCCTGCTTCACTCTTGACACAGAAGGTGTGTACTTCACCTCCGCCTCCGGGAGCCTTTGACGGCAAAGACCTCCACCGCCAGCAGTGGAGACAGGTGCAGCATCTTGCAAACACCTTTTGGAACAGATGGAGACGCGAGTACCTTCCTACACTTCAAAGCCGTAGCAAGTGGCAGGACGTACGGCCTAATATCAAAAAAGGTGACCTTGTCCTGCTTAAGGATAATCAGGTGAAGCGGAACGAGTGGCCCATGGCTGTGGTCACAAAGACATTCCCTGACCAAGATGGAAAGGTCAGGAAGATCGAACTCAAGGTCACAAGATCTGGGTCAGCAAAGACTTTCCTGAGGCCTGTCTCTGAGACAGTTCTCCTCAAGAGTGCCGACGAAACGGACTCAACTTAATTCCCCTGTTGTTCAGACATGTTATAGTTATTCTGATAGTGGTACTTAATCAATACCAGACGGGGAGTGTCATGTTCTCTAAGAACTTTGCATCTATTTTGCGGTAATTGTCTCCCTCTAGTGGTCATCCATTATTCTCTCGTTTACCGCCGGCAATTGTTTTCATTGGTTGTTTTAGTCACGTGACTCAGCCGGGTCATAGTTCAGACATTCTAAACAGGAAATGCGTCAGTTGTTACGGTTAGCTTGCAGCTCCGGCTACTTTATCCTTTCCCTCCCCTGTTTGAGCCCTGGGAAACTTCGCTTGTAAGTTATATTTACGCTTATAGTTAATTATAATGATACACAAGTGTCATGTAATGTATTTAAGTTACATTTAAATAATTTATACTTTTATACTTTTAGTTATTTACATGTAAACACTGCCAAAGTTAATCTAGCCGTGAGTAGCCATGGTGTTTCCTTTTAATAGCTATTTGAGAGCATTCCTGCTGCATTTATGCCAGTACTGTCGGTGTTTCTAGGCTGGTAAAGTTTATGTACATTATTTACAAGATATTTACAAAGAATGTACAGCTATTTACATATAGTTTAAATTTGACATTTGTACGCTATAACTTTTTAGCTGTTATTCACATCATTTTATGTCTGTTGAAGTGTGCTTCTGTTGAAATAGCATGTAGTAATTGGTGCTATCTTTCTGTATCATTTCAGTTTTACAAAAATCCTTTCACGAGAATAACGACAACAGTAAAGAGCATTCAACTTTACTCCAGCCTCTGACTTTCTCTGGAAGCATGTTAGCTATCTGTTGATTTGTGTACAGACACACACACACTGAGAACAGAATAATCTATCTTCTTGCAGCCGTTTTTGTGAACGGGGATTATTATTGTAAATTGTGCACTTCGATATTTATTAAACGGCCACACTATAATGTAATTGTGAGGTGTTTAAATGCATGTCCTGTTTCCCTTTTAGTGTTGGTCGTCCCAACAGTAAGCACGCTGCGGGTCCGAGTGTAACCTTAATGAATTAAAGGTACGGTATATTGGTTTTATAATTATGAAAACATGGTTTTTAAAATGTGTATGAATTAATGTATTGTTGTCTAATTGTATGTTTATTTTTATAGGACTGTCTTCATGTGTGGTATTGACTGTCACTGTTTTTTCCCACATTGTTTAGAGTAACGGGCCTTTTTATTTTCTTTCTTGTTTTCTTTGTTTATTTTTAGTATTATTATTTTTATTATTACTGGGAATAGTGCAATAGCGTTGACGGGCATATGTGCAATAATTCTGATGGCGTGTGAAATCTTAGAGTCATAGCAGAACCAGGTGGAAGTTATAAGGCTCCAGATAAGCTTAGAGACCCCTTCTGGTGTAATCATAACCTGACGTTGGTTGCAGTGTCATCCACCTATCAGTTCCTGGGTGGAATATATATATACGATTTGTGGTTCTTGAGAGTGTGCAGTGACATTTCCCTTAAGGAATCATATTTGTGTTTAACTGTGTGGTTGGGTCCTAAAGTTTACTGTAGCCATTGACAGATTCCTGGGTATTTTGCTATCTAGATCAAGTGATTGTGCAGTGCCCGGTCCACCGTACCTATTCAAGGTTGCATTGTGCAGCTCTAAGTTGCCTTTCCTTTTTTTAGAATGTTTTTAAAATGCAAATTGTATAAATAAATTATATATATTCTTTGAACTGCCAGCCTCTCGTCCCGTTTATCCTGGACACTTACCTGTGTATAAGGTGCACTAGACTGGAAATTGATAGTTACAGTACTAAGTACAATTTCCAATACTACAGTATGTTAAAATCCTGAAGGCTCTACAGTCTGAGAGAGCCTTTTGCAAGGAACAGCTGACTGACGTCGAAGCCAAGAGCAAGGAGAAGGATGAAACCATCGGCTTTCTTCAGCAACGTCTTGCTGAAGAACACAACAACGGCCTCTCAGTCGAACAACACTGGAGTGCCAAGCTCAACCAGGACAACGCTCTTTGGCAAGAGGTGAGCGAGAGTAATCTGATGGCCGTGAACGCCGACTGGGAAAATCGTTGGCTTGTGAGGCAGGAAGAGGCAGTCGCAGAGCTCAAATCTGTGCAGGAGGCCTTCGTCATGGAGGTGAACCAGGTGATCACCGCAATAACAACGGAAAAGAAGGCTCTCATCCAGAGCGAGGCAGAGTGGAGCATTAAACTCACCGCTCTGGAAGTACAGTTGGCTGCAAAGGACGAGAGCTTGAAGAAAGCGCAGGAGCTGCAACAACAGAGCAGACAAACCGAGGAGGATTGGCGCAACAAACTGAGCCAATCGGAGGACGACGTCAAGTTCCTTATCGAGCGAAGCATCGACCTCCAGGTGCTCGCTATGAAAACGGACAAGGACAAGAAGAAGGACAAGAAGTTGGTCGAAAAAATCCTGAAGAAGGAGAGGAAGAAGGAGCAGGAGAGACAGAAGACAGAGGAGCAACAGGAGAAGAGAGAAAAGAAGGAACTGGAAAGACAAGAGAAGGAGAGGAAGGATAGGGAGAAGAGAGGAAAGAGCTCCACATCTTCTCAGATGCCTCAGTGAAGGCCATCGCCGCTGTAGCTTACCTCAAGGTGACAGACAGTGATGGAGAGTGTCATGTAGGATTCGTCCTAGGAAAGGCGAAACTGGCGCCTCCAGCTGCCCACACTATCCCAAGGTTGGAGCTAGGCGCCGCTGTATTGGCAGTGGAAGTGGCGGAGCTGGTGGAGAGTGAGTTGGACATCAACGTAGACACATTGCAGTTCTACACAGACAGCAAGGTCGTCTTGGGATACATATATAACCAGACCAGACGGTTTTATGTGTATGTCTGCAACAGAGTACAGCGTATAAGAAAGTTCACCCAACCTGAGCAGTGGCACTACGTCTGCACCACTCAGAATCCAGCAGATCATGCCACTCGATCTGTACCTGCAGCTGAGTTAGCCAACAAGACATGGCTCACAGGACCCCCGTTTCTGTCCCTACCTGAGGGAGTGCCCACTTCAGAAAAGAAGTCATACAAACTCATCGACCCAGATTCTGACACTGAGGTGCGTTCTCATGTCACTACTCTCTCTGTTCCTGCATCTAATCTGGGATCTCATCGCTTCGGGCGGTTCTCTTCCTGGAAGTCTCTGATGAGGGCTATAACAACCCTGATGCACATCATTCAGTCCCAAAGAAGCGCACCTAAAGCCAAGCATGAGATCTGTAGCGGTTGGCATCAATGCAAAAATCCGCACACAGCAGAAGAACTGTCAAAAGCAGAAAATCTTGTCATTAAATGTGTGCAAAAAGAGACCTACAGCAAAGAGTTCACCTGCTTGGCTGCTGGAAAGGACATCTCAAAAGACAGTCCTCTGAGAAAGCTGAACCCCTGTGTGGGTGAAGATGGCCTTCTCAGAATAGGAGGTAGGCTCAACCACGCAACACTCAGCACAAGAGAAAAGTTCCCTCTCGTCATCCCAGGCCGCAGCCACATCGCAACACTGCTCGTGAGGCATTACCATGAGAAGGTCAAGCACCAAGGTCGTGTCTTCACAGAAGGGTCTGTACGCACAGCAGGATTCTGGATCGTTGGGGCCAAGAAATGCATCAACAGTATCCTCCACAAATGTGTTGTATGTAACAAACTTCGCGGGACGACTACTGAACAAAAGATGGCAGATCTACCCTCCGATCGCCTGAACACAGAGCCACCCTTCACCTATGTGGGACTCGACGTGTTCGGTCCTTGGGCTGTCACCACGAGACGAACCCGTGGGGGTCAGGCCAACAGCAAAAGATGGGCTGTACTCTTTACCTGCATGAGCACGCGTGCCGTCCACATAGAACTCATCGAGGCCATGGACACATCAAGTTTCATCAATGCATTGCGGCGATTCTTTGCTCTACGAGGACCTGCTAAGCAAATTCGTTCTGTACCAACTTTACAGGTGCCTGCAAGGAGTTGCAAATACTTCTCACTGATCCAAAAGAGCCTAATGTCAGGAGGTACTTGGGTGAAGAAGGCTGCTCTTGGATCTTCAATCCTCCTCATTCCTCCCACATGGGAGGAGCTTGGGAGCGAATGATTGGCATCTCCAGACGCATACTCAACTCCATGCTCAAGCAAACCAGTCCTTCACGCCTCACCCATGAGGTGTTGTCCACCTTAATGGCAGAGGTCACGGCAATCATTAATGCCAGGCCACTCGCACCGATCTCTTCAGACCCAGAGTCACCCTTTCTCTTGACCCCTGCTTCACTCTTGACACAGAAGGTGTGTACTTCACCTCCGCCTCCGGGAGCCTTTGACGGCAAAGACCTCCACCGCCAGCAGTGGAGACAGGTGCAGCATCTTGCAAACACCTTTTGGAACAGATGGAGACGCGAGTACCTTCCTACACTTCAAAGCCGTAGCAAGTGGCAGGACGTACGGCCTAATATCAAAAAAGGTGACCTTGTCCTGCTTAAGGATAATCAGGTGAAGCGGAACGAGTGGCCCATGGCTGTGGTCACAAAGACATTCCCTGACCAAGATGGAAAGGTCAGGAAGATCGAACTCAAGGTCACAAGATCTGGGTCAGCAAAGACTTTCCTGAGGCCTGTCTCTGAGACAGTTCTCCTCAAGAGTGCCGACGAAACGGACTCAACTTAATTCCCCTGTTGTTCAGACATGTTATAGTTATTCTGATAGTGGTACTTAATCAATACCAGACGGGGAGTGTCATGTTCTCTAAGAACTTTGCATCTATTTTGCGGTAATTGTCTCCCTCTAGTGGTCATCCATTATTCTCTCGTTTACCGCCGGCAATTGTTTTCATTGGTTGTTTTAGTCACGTGACTCAGCCGGGTCATAGTTCAGACATTCTAAACAGGAAATGCGTCAGTTGTTACGGTTAGCTTGCAGCTCCGGCTACTTTATCCTTTCCCTCCCCTGTTTGAGCCCTGGGAAACTTCGCTTGTAAGTTATATTTACGCTTATAGTTAATTATAATGATACACAAGTGTCATGTAATGTATTTAAGTTACATTTAAATAATTTATACTTTTATACTTTTAGTTATTTACATGTAAACACTGCCAAAGTTAATCTAGCCGTGAGTAGCCATGGTGTTTCCTTTTAATAGCTATTTGAGAGCATTCCTGCTGCATTTATGCCAGTACTGTCGGTGTTTCTAGGCTGGTAAAGTTTATGTACATTATTTACAAGATATTTACAAAGAATGTACAGCTATTTACATATAGTTTAAATTTGACATTTGTACGCTATAACTTTTTAGCTGTTATTCACATCATTTTATGTCTGTTGAAGTGTGCTTCTGTTGAAATAGCATGTAGTAATTGGTGCTATCTTTCTGTATCATTTCAGTTTTACAAAAATCCTTTCACGAGAATAACGACAACAGTAAAGAGCATTCAACTTTACTCCAGCCTCTGACTTTCTCTGGAAGCATGTTAGCTATCTGTTGATTTGTGTACAGACACACACACACTGAGAACAGAATAATCTATCTTCTTGCAGCCGTTTTTGTGAACGGGGATTATTATTGTAAATTGTGCACTTCGATATTTATTAAACGGCCACACTATAATGTAATTGTGAGGTGTTTAAATGCATGTCCTGTTTCCCTTTTAGTGTTGGTCGTCCCAACAGTAAGCACGCTGCGGGTCCGAGTGTAACCTTAATGAATTAAAGGTACGGTATATTGGTTTTATAATTATGAAAACATGGTTTTTAAAATGTGTATGAATTAATGTATTGTTGTCTAATTGTATGTTTATTTTTATAGGACTGTCTTCATGTGTGGTATTGACTGTCACTGTTTTTTCCCACATTGTTTAGAGTAACGGGCCTTTTTATTTTCTTTCTTGTTTTCTTTGTTTATTTTTAGTATTATTATTTTTATTATTACTGGGAATAGTGCAATAGCGTTGACGGGCATATGTGCAATAATTCTGATGGCGTGTGAAATCTTAGAGTCATAGCAGAACCAGGTGGAAGTTATAAGGCTCCAGATAAGCTTAGAGACCCCTTCTGGTGTAATCATAACCTGACGTTGGTTGCAGTGTCATCCACCTATCAGTTCCTGGGTGGAATATATATATACGATTTGTGGTTCTTGAGAGTGTGCAGTGACATTTCCCTTAAGGAATCATATTTGTGTTTAACTGTGTGGTTGGGTCCTAAAGTTTACTGTAGCCATTGACAGATTCCTGGGTATTTTGCTATCTAGATCAAGTGATTGTGCAGTGCCCGGTCCACCGTACCTATTCAAGGTTGCATTGTGCAGCTCTAAGTTGCCTTTCCTTTTTTTAGAATGTTTTTAAAATGCAAATTGTATAAATAAATTATATATATTCTTTGAACTGCCAGCCTCTCGTCCCGTTTATCCTGGACACTTACCTGTGTATAAGGTGCACTAGACTGGAAATTGATAGTTACAGTACTAAGTACAATTTCCAATACTACAGTATGTTAAAATCCTGAAGGCTCTACAGTCTGAGAGAGCCTTTTGCAAGGAACAGCTGACTGACGTCGAAGCCAAGAGCAAGGAGAAGGATGAAACCATCGGCTTTCTTCAGCAACGTCTTGCTGAAGAACACAACAACGGCCTCTCAGTCGAACAACACTGGAGTGCCAAGCTCAACCAGGACAACGCTCTTTGGCAAGAGGTGAGCGAGAGTAATCTGATGGCCGTGAACGCCGACTGGGAAAATCGTTGGCTTGTGAGGCAGGAAGAGGCAGTCGCAGAGCTCAAATCTGTGCAGGAGGCCTTCGTCATGGAGGTGAACCAGGTGATCACCGCAATAACAACGGAAAAGAAGGCTCTCATCCAGAGCGAGGCAGAGTGGAGCATTAAACTCACCGCTCTGGAAGTACAGTTGGCTGCAAAGGACGAGAGCTTGAAGAAAGCGCAGGAGCTGCAACAACAGAGCAGACAAACCGAGGAGGATTGGCGCAACAAACTGAGCCAATCGGAGGACGACGTCAAGTTCCTTATCGAGCGAAGCATCGACCTCCAGGTGCTCGCTATGAAAACGGACAAGGACAAGAAGAAGGACAAGAAGTTGGTCGAAAAAATCCTGAAGAAGGAGAGGAAGAAGGAGCAGGAGAGACAGAAGACAGAGGAGCAACAGGAGAAGAGAGAAAAGAAGGAACTGGAAAGACAAGAGAAGGAGAGGAAGGATAGGGAGAAGAGAGGGGAGTAACATCCCTTATCTCCTCCTCACCCTTCCCCTCTCCCCATCCCCCTTCCTACCAAACACCGTCCCACCCCTTTACACCCCCTCACTTATGGGTTTATTCCGGGTGATCCGGTTTCCTTCTACGCAAAGACATCCATCCATTCTCCAAGGTGAGATGGTGGTTGAGTGATTTTTCCCGTGTCTGTGTGGGTTTACTCCGGGTGATCCGGTTTAATTCTACGCAAAGACATCCATCCACTCTCCCTCCTCTCCAAGGTGACATGGTGGCAGAGTGATTCTCCCCGTGTCTGTACGGGTTTTCCACCGGCTACGCCGGTTTCCTACATAAATAACAACAATAAAAAGTTTTCTATTATCTATACTGCAAATATTGCAATACTTTCATCAGTGGGCCATAGGTTCAAACTAACTTCAACAAAGACCAAGATTTTACATGTATCACCCAGAAATTGTTTTTTCAAAGATTTATGAGGACAAACAGGTTTATGATATGCAATAAAAGCCCCAGATCAGAAATGAACCAAGCAGGAAGCAGTTATGGTGTATGCCAATTCATTGGTTGCGATCTAATATGCTGTATACTGTGGGTCCTCTAAGAAAAGATCAACAGAAAACATGAATTCTTTTTATAGTTTTATTGATGGTAATTACCCATGGTTTTAATTTGATCACTCATCCGGTAATAATCATGGCTTTAAAATTAAACTGACTTCCTTATCGCAATAGAAAAATGTATACTTAATACGTTGTACAATACTGGTTTTGGTCCAAAC
Organism: Sebastolobus alascanus; assembly: GCA_916701645.2. NCBI lineage: Eukaryota > Metazoa > Chordata > Actinopteri > Perciformes > Sebastidae > Sebastolobus > Sebastolobus alascanus. Next base: position 14,462 of record CAKAOJ020001274.1, read on the forward strand.
AAAAGTGGATCAGAAAAGCCAAGGCCAACTCAAGTTTCAAGTCTTCGAGCATCTTAGGCCCAGGAATGAAGTGGTGGTGAAAAGCTGAATGATTTAGCCTATTCATTTGAGCTATTCCCTTAAAGTATTCAAATTTAAATATGTTGTCAACTGGTTTGTGGTCATGTGATTTAAAAAGTGCTAAATAAATAACCATGAATCCCTTTCTTGCATCCTCCTCCTAAATAAACTTTTATATTATTTGGTTTCTTCAAAAAATCCACCACTGTCTTCTTGTTTGAGAATATGCACCAAAAGCACAATATCACCTGAAATCATAGGAGCCTCAAGGTAGGAGAGGCACATCCTGATTCTGTACAAGCCAATGTCATTTTGCTCAGAGGTATTTCATTACATTTTGCAACACCACATGGAAAAGACCACGGGGTGCAGTAGAGCGCTAATGCACTCTACCAGGCTCTACTGTAAGCCAGTATCATCAAGCGCATGTGTGTAAGCTCCAGGTTCTGCCTACAAATAAGGTTTAACATCAAAATGAGTGCGTTCAGGATATTATAAAGCTCTCTTAAGGATTTAATGAATGACTTTCTCTGGTCATAAATCTGATTATTAACTATAAAAACAAGGCTGGAGGATCAGCCGATGTTCAGTACCCGGGAAATATGTTCACCCACGGTACAGACAATTTCCTCGCCAAGCTTCAGCACTTTGTTGCTGTGAAGCTGTGAACTGCTGCTCAGCAGGTTTTGGTTGGTGGACAGGACAGGCAGAGAGAATCTGACCTCTGACCTCAACTGGTCCTCTTTCAGTGCAAGACGTTGCCTAACAGTGTGACAAATCACTTACGATGTTTTGAAACAGATTTTGTCAAACGTATTCAGTATTTGACTAAATGCCGAGTAAGACGACATGACAATAATACAGCATTTTGAAACTGAACAGATGTGCTTACCGCATTATTTTTGTTTTTTTCTAATGAATCAAATGTAAAATCTCGACTCAACAAGGTTAGCTGCTGAAACACTTTGGCCAATATCATGAATTAAATACCTCACAGTCAAGGTTCCTCGACCCTCAGTAATAATGACGTGAACAATATTTGTATAGCACCTTATAACAAGGCAAGCCATCCTCATGGATGATTGTTTTCTGAATATCTTAAACCGCATCCTCTCCCATTTTAGTGTCTAGATCCGGTTCTGGATCCCTGATGGAAGTAACATGAAAGACTGGTTGAGTGGTGTCAAGGGTCGTCTGCTGTAAGACCAAGCCTTTACTGTAAAATACAAGTATTGTTGTGTTTAATAAGAATGTTTGGATTTGAATAGGAAATAAAGTGTAATATTTCATATTGTAACATTGTTAAGAAGGGCCTAAGTGAACTTCATATCATAGGTCATGTTGGGCTGTAGGCAGTTCTGCTTTTAGCACTTTTATTTGACAGTTTTTCAGTCTGGAGAAGTCATGTGACCAAAAGTGTACACTGTGCAGGGTGACATCATATTCAGAATGGGATGACATCATATTCAGAATGTGCTGACATCACTTTCAAAATGTGATGTCATCACATGTGATGTCATCACATTTTGAATGTGATGTCAGCATTGACATGTCATCACATTCCAAAACGTGTCACCAGTGCCTTTGAAGTGAGAATGTCAGAATGTTACATCTCCGTGGAATCCTCAACTCTAACTCAGTTACAATCTGATCTCTATGAGAGACGCATCTCTTCGTGGAAACAGAGCGAGAACTATTCCAACGCACAAACGCAAACTGTGTATCGTATCAGTATTACAGCTACATACAGTAATACCCGTACCGCAACAAATATCATCCTTATTTGATATCTGTTCGGTTATAATGGCCCAAATCGTCCAATCTGAAAACAAGGTAAGATTTTCTCAACCAGCCACAGCTTTAAACAAACTTTTTACAGTATTACACTGATCTAGACCAAACTATATTTTCATCTTCTAAACTTTTGACAAATACAACTACTTTAGAAATATAAGATAACTTAAAGAAAAAGTAGCTTCACGATGCTTTTTAAAAGCAGATGTAGTTGGCTACAGTACATTCAACTGTCTTATTGTATGTATCCAAAGGTAGGATGGGACTGTATTCTTATCTTTTGCATTTGTGTCTTTCAGTCACTTGGACATGAGCTGGTTGAAGCTGCTGCTCAAGCTCCCAGCAAACAGTTGCAGGACCTGCAAAAAGCCCTGGCCGTGCTGGCCACAGAACATGCTGCCCTGAATGAGCAGATGGCCAGCAAACAGTCCGGCTGGGAGCAAGAAAACGCAAGAATTCTGAAGGCTCTAAAATCAGAAAGAGTCCTTAGAAAAGAAGCTCAGAGGAAGACCAAGGAGGCGGACAGTCAGTCAACTCCCAGCAGTCAGGTGGACTCTGAAAGCACAAACAGTGCGCTGGCCACCGAAATCGCTGCCCTGAAGGAGCAGCTGGCCACACAGGAGTCCGGTTGGCAGCAGGAGTATGTTAAAATCCTGAAGGCTCTACAGTCTGAGAGAGCCTTTTGCAAGGAACAGCTGACTGACGTCAAAGCCAAGAGCAAGGAGAAGGATGAAACCATCGGCTTTCTTCAGCAACGTCTTGCTTAAGAACACAACAAGAACACATTGTCTGGAAAATCTCTGAGTAAAAAAAGTCTGAAAAATGTCTGAGTAAAAAAGTAAAAAAAAAAGAAGTCCGAGTAAAAAATGTGAAAATGTCTGAGTGAAAAAGTCTGAAAAATTTCTGAGTGAAAAAGTAAAAAAAAAAGATGTCTGAAAAATGTCCGAGTAATAAAATTCTGAAAAATGTCCGAGTAAAAAAAGGCTGAAAAATGTCAGAGTAAAAAAGTATAAAAAAAAAGATGTCTGAATGAAAAAAGTCTGAAAAATGTCTGAGTGAAAATGTCTGGAAAAATCTCCTAGTAAAAAAAGTCTGAAAAAAGTCAGAGTAAAAAAAGTCTGAAAAAAGTTAGAGTAAAAAGGTATAAAAAAAAAAAGTCTGAAAAAAGTCTGAGCGAAAAAGTCTGAAAAATGTCTGAGTAAAAAAAGTCTGAAAAATGTCCGAGTAATAAAAGTCTGAAAAAGGTCCGAGTAAAAAAGTATAAAAAAAAGAAGTCTGAAAAATGTCTGAGTGAAAATGTCTGGAAAAATCTCCTAGTAAAAAAAGTCTGAAAAAAGTCAGAGTAAAAAAAGTCTGAAAAAAGTTAGAGTAAAAAAGTATAAAAAAAAAAAGTCTGAAAAAAGTCTGAGTGAAAAAGTCTGAAAAATGTCTGAGTGAAAAAGTAAAAAAAAAAGAAGTCTGAAAGATGTCAGAGTAAAAAAGTATAAAAAAAAGAACTCTGAAAAATGTCTGAGTAAAAAAGTCTAAAAAAATTTCCGAGTAAAAATACTCTGAAAAATGTCAGAGTAAAAAAAGTCTGAAAAATGTCTGATTAAAAAAATATAAAAAAAAAAGAAGTCTGAAAAATGTCGGAGTAAAAAAAGTCTGAAAAATGTCCGAGTAAAAAGGTCAAAAAGAAAGAAGTCCGAGTAAAAAAGTGTGAAAATAGTCAGAGTAAAAAAAGTCTGAAAAATGTCTGAGTGAAAAAGTAAAAAAAAAAGAAGTCTGAAAAATGTCCGAGTAATAAAAGTCCGAAAAATGTCCGAGTAATAAAAGTCTGAAAAATGTCTGAGTAAAAAAGTAAGAAAAAAAGAAGCCCGAGTAAAGAAGTGTGAAAAAAGTCAGAGTAAAAAAAATCTGAAAAATGTCTGAAAGAAAAAGTCTGAAAAATGTCAGAGTAAAAAAGTATAAAAAAAAAAATTCTGAAAAAAGTCTGAGTGAAAAAGTCTGAAAAATGTCTGAGTGAAAAATTAAAAAAAAAAGAAGTCTGAAAGATGTCAGAGTAAAAAAGTATAAAAAAAAGAACTCTGAAAAATGTCCGAGTAAAAAGGTCAAAAAGAAAAAAGTCCGAGTAAAAAAGTGTGAAAATATTCAGAGTAAAAAAAGTCTGAAAAATGTCCGAGTAATAAAAGTCTGAAAAATGTCCGAGTAATAAAAGTCTGAAAAATGTCTGAGTAAAAAAGTAAGAAAAAAAGAAGCCCGAGTAAAGAAGTGTGAAAAAAGTCAGAGTAAAAAAAATCTGAAAAATGTCTGAAAGAAAAAGTCTGAAAAATGTCAGAGTAAAAAAGTCTAAAAAAATGTCCGAGTAAAAAAGTCTAAAAAAATGTCCGAGTACAAAAGCATAAAAAAAAGAAGTCTGAAAAATGTCTGAGTAAAAAAAGTCTGAAAAAAGTCAGAGTAAAAAAAGTCTGAAAAATGTCTGAGTAAAAAAAAAAAAAAAAAAAAGAAGTCTGAAAGATGTCAGAGTAAAAAAGTATAAAAAAAAGAAGTCTGAAAAATGTCTGAGTAAAAAAAGTCTGATAAAAGTCAGAGTAAAAAAAGTCTGAAAAATGTCAGAGTAAAAAAGTATAAAAAAAAAGAAGTCTGAAAAATGTCCGAGTAAAAAAGTCTAAAAAAATTTCCGAGTAAAAATACTCTGAAAAAGGTCAGAGTAAAAAAAGTCTGAAAAATGTCTGAGTAAAAAAATTTAAAAAAAAAGAAGTCTGAAAAATGTCCGAGTAAAAAAAGTCTGAAAAATGTCCTAGTAAAAAGGTCAAAAAGAAAGGAGTCCGAATAAAAAAGTGTGAAAATAGTCCGAGTAATAAAAGTCTGAAAAATGTCAGAGTAATAAAAGTCTGAAAAATGTCCGAGTAAAAAAGTATAAAAAAAAAGAAGACTGAAAAATGTCCGAGTAAAAAGGTCAAAAAGAAAGAAGTCCGAATAAAAAAGTGTGAAAAATCTCCTAGTAAAAAAAGTCTGAAAAATGTCTGAGTAAAAAAAGTCTGAAAAAAGTCAGAGTAAAAAAAGTCTGAAAAATGTCAGAGTAAAAAGGTCAAAAAGAAAGAAGTCCGAATAAAAAAGTGTGAAAAATCTCCTAGTAATAAAAGTCTGAAAAATGTCCGAGTAATAAAAGTCTGAAAAATGTCTGAGTAAAAAAGTAAGAAAAAAAGAAGCCCGAGTAAAGAAGTGTGAAAAAAGTCAGAGTAAAAAAAATCTGAAAAATGTCTGAAAGAAAAAGTCTGAAAAATGTCAGAGTAAAAAAGTCTAAAAAAATGTCCGAGTAAAAAAGTCTAAAAAAATGTCCGAGTACAAAAGCATAAAAAAAAGAAGTCTGAAAAATGTCTGAGTAAAAAAAGTCTGAAAAAAGTCAGAGTAAAAAAAGTCTGAAAAATGTCTGAGTAAAAAAAAAAAAAAAAAAAAGAAGTCTGAAAGATGTCAGAGTAAAAAAGTATAAAAAAAAGAAGTCTGAAAAATGTCTGAGTAAAAAAAGTCTGATAAAAGTCAGAGTAAAAAAAGTCTGAAAAATGTCAGAGTAAAAAAGTATAAAAAAAAAGAAGTCTGAAAAATGTCCGAGTAAAAAAGTCTAAAAAAATTTCCGAGTAAAAATACTCTGAAAAAGGTCAGAGTAAAAAAAGTCTGAAAAATGTCTGAGTAAAAAAATTTAAAAAAAAAGAAGTCTGAAAAATGTCCGAGTAAAAAAAGTCTGAAAAATGTCCTAGTAAAAAGGTCAAAAAGAAAGGAGTCCGAATAAAAAAGTGTGAAAATAGTCCGAGTAATAAAAGTCTGAAAAATGTCAGAGTAATAAAAGTCTGAAAAATGTCCGAGTAAAAAAGTATAAAAAAAAAGAAGACTGAAAAATGTCCGAGTAAAAAGGTCAAAAAGAAAGAAGTCCGAATAAAAAAGTGTGAAAAATCTCCTAGTAAAAAAAGTCTGAAAAATGTCTGAGTAAAAAAAGTCTGAAAAAAGTCAGAGTAAAAAAAGTCTGAAAAATGTCAGAGTAAAAAGGTCAAAAAGAAAGAAGTCCGAGTAAAAAAGTGTGAAAATAGTCAGAGTAAAAAAAGTCTGAAAAATGTCTGAGTGAAAAAGTAAAAAAAAAAGAAGTCTGAAAAATGTCCGAGTAATAAAAGTCTGAAAAATGTCCGAGTAATAAAAGTCTGAAAAATGTCTGAGTAAAAAAGTAAGAAAAAAAGAAGCCCGAGTAAAGAAGTGTGAAAAAAGTCAGAGTAAAAAAAATCTGAAAAATGTCTGAAAGAAAAAGTCTGAAAAATGTCAGAGTAAAAAAGTATAAAAAAAAAAATTCTGAAAAAAGTCTGAGTGAAAAAGTCTGAAAAATGTCTGAGTGAAAAATTAAAAAAAAAAGAAGTCTGAAAGATGTCAGAGTAAAAAAGTATAAAAAAAAGAACTCTGAAAAATGTCCGAGTAAAAAGGTCAAAAAGAAAAAAGTCCGAGTAAAAAAGTGTGAAAATATTCAGAGTAAAAAAAGTCTGAAAAATGTCCGAGTAATAAAAGTCTGAAAAATGTCCGAGTAATAAAAGTCTGAAAAATGTCTGAGTAAAAAAGTAAGAAAAAAAGAAGCCCGAGTAAAGAAGTGTGAAAAAAGTCAGAGTAAAAAAAATCTGAAAAATGTCTGAAAGAAAAAGTCTGAAAAATGTCAGAGTAAAAAAGTCTAAAAAAATGTCCGAGTAAAAAAGTCTAAAAAAATGTCCGAGTACAAAAGCATAAAAAAAAGAAGTCTGAAAAATGTCTGAGTAAAAAAAGTCTGAAAAAAGTCAGAGTAAAAAAAGTCTGAAAAATGTCTGAGTAAAAAAAAAAAAAAAAAAAAGAAGTCTGAAAGATGTCAGAGTAAAAAAGTATAAAAAAAAGAAGTCTGAAAAATGTCTGAGTAAAAAAAGTCTGATAAAAGTCAGAGTAAAAAAAGTCTGAAAAATGTCAGAGTAAAAAAGTATAAAAAAAAAGAAGTCTGAAAAATGTCCGAGTAAAAAAGTCTAAAAAAATTTCCGAGTAAAAATACTCTGAAAAAGGTCAGAGTAAAAAAAGTCTGAAAAATGTCTGAGTAAAAAAATTTAAAAAAAAAGAAGTCTGGAAAATGTCCGAGTAAAAAAAGTCTGAAAAATGTCCTAGTAAAAAGGTCAAAAAGAAAGGAGTCCGAATAAAAAAGTGTGAAAATAGTCCGAGTAATAAAAGTCTGAAAAATGTCAGAGTAATAAAAGTCTGAAAAATGTCCGAGTAAAAAAGTATAAAAAAAAAGAAGACTGAAAAATGTCCGAGTAAAAAGGTCAAAAAGAAAGAAGTCCGAATAAAAAAGTGTGAAAAATCTCCTAGTAAAAAAAGTCTGAAAAATGTCTGAGTAAAAAAAGTCTGAAAAAAGTCAGAGTAAAAAAAGTCTGAAAAATGTCAGAGTAAAAAAGTATAAAAAAAAAGAAGTCTGAAAAATGTCCGAGTAAAAAAAGTCTGAAAAATGTCCGAGTAAAAAGGTCAAAAAGAAAGGAGTCCGAATAAAAAAGTGTGAAAATAGTCCGAGTAATAAAAGTCTGAAAAATGTCAGAGTAAAAAAGTATAAAAATAATGAAGTCTGAAAAATGTCTGAGTAAAAAAAGTCTGAAAAATGTCTGAGTAAAAAGGTCAAAAAGAAAGAAGTCCGAGTAAAAAAGTGTGAAAATAGTCAGAGTAAAAAAAGTCTGAAAAATGTCTGAGTAAAAGATTAAGAAAAAAAGAAGTCCGAGTAAAAAAGTCTGAAAAATGTCAGAGTAAAAAAAATCTGAAAAATGTCTGAATGAAAAAGTCTGAGTGAAAAAGTCTCAAATATGTCAGAGTAAAAAAGTATAAAAAAAAAGAAGTCTGAAAAATGTCCGAGTAAAAAAGTCTAAAAAAATTTCCGAGTAAAAATACTCTGAAAAAGGTCAGAGTAAAAAAAGTCTGAAAAATGTCTGAGTAAAAAAATATAAAAAAAAAGAAGTCTGAAAAATGTCCGAGTAAAAAAAGTCTGAAAAATGTCCGAGTAAAAAGGTCAAAAAGAAAGGAGTCCGAATAAAAAAGTGTGAAAATAGTCCGAGTAATAAAAGTCTGAAAAATGTCCGAGTAAAAAAGTATAAAAATAATGAAGTCTGAAAAATGTCGGAGTAAAAAAAGTCTGAAAAATGTCCGAGTAAAAAGGTAAAAAAAAAAGGAGTCCGAATAAAAAAGTGTGAAAATAGTCCGAGTAATAAAAGTCTGAAAAATGTCAGAGTAATAAAAGTCTGAAAAATGTCCGAGTAAAAAAGTATAAAAAAAAAGAAGACTGAAAAATGTCCGAGTAAAAAGGTCAAAAAGAAAGAAGTCCGAACAAAAAAGTGTGAAAAATCTCCTAGTAAAAAAAGTCTGAAAAATGTCTGAGTAAAAAAAGTCTGAAAAAAGTCAGAGTAAAAAAAGTCTGAAAAATGTCAGAGTAAAAAAGTATAAAAAAAAAGAAGTCTGAAAAATGTCCGAGTAAAAAAAGTCTGAAAAATGTCCGATTAAAAAGGTCAAAAAGAAAGGAGTCCGAATAAAAAAGTGTGAAAATAGTCCGAGTAATAAAAGTCTGAAAAATGTCAGAGTAAAAAAGTATAAAAATAATGAAGTCTGAAAAATGTCTGAGTAAAAAAAGTCTGAAAAATGTCTGAGTAAAAAGGTCAAAAAGAAAGAAGTCCGAGTAAAAAAGTGTGAAAATAGTCAGAGTAAAAAAAGTCTGAAAAATGTCTGAGTAAAAGATTAAGAAAAAAAGAAGTCCGAGTAAAAAAGTCTGAAAAATGTCAGAGTAAAAAAAATCTGAAAAATGTCTGAATGAAAAAGTCTGAGTGAAAAAGTCTCAAATATGTCAGAGTAAAAAAGTATAAAAAAAAAGAAGTCTGAAAAATGTCCGAGTAAAAAAGTCTAAAAAAATTTCCGAGTAAAAATACTCTGAAAAAGGTCAGAGTAAAAAAAGTCTGAAAAATGTCTGAGTAAAAAAATATAAAAAAAAAGAAGTCTGAAAAATGTCCGAGTAAAAAAAGTCTGAAAAATGTCCGAGTAAAAAGGTCAAAAAGAAAGGAGTCCGAATAAAAAAGTGTGAAAATAGTCCGAGTAATAAAAGTCTGAAAAATGTCAGAGTAATAAAAGTCTGAAAAATATCCGAGTAAAAAAGTATAAAAAAAAAGAAGACTGAAAAATATCCGAGTAAAAAGGTCAAAAAGAAAGAAGTCCGAATAAAAAAGTGTGAAAAATCTCCTAGTAAAAAAAGTCTGAAAAATGTCTGAGTAAAAAAAGTCTGAAAAAAGTCAGAGTAAAAAAAGTCTGAAAAATGTCAGAGTAAAAAAGTATAAAAAAAAAGAAGTCTGAAAAATGTCCGAGTAAAAAAAGTCTGAAAAATGTCCGAGTAAAAAGGTCAAAAAGAAAGAAGTCCGAGTAAAAAAGTGTGAAAATAGTCCGAGTAATAAAAGTCTGAAAAATGTCAGAGTAATAAAAGTCTGAAAAATGTCCGAGTAAAAAAGTATAAAAATAATGAAGTCTGAAAAATGTCGGAGTAAAAAAAGTCTGAAAAATGTCCGAGTAAAAAGGTCAAAAAGAAAGAAGTCCGAGTAAAAAAGTGTGAAAATAGTCAGAATAAAAAGTCTGAAAAATGTCAGAGAAAAAAAGTCTAAAAAAATGTCCGAGTACAAAAGTATAAAAAAAAGAAGTACGAGTAAAAAAGTGTGAAAAAAATCAGAGTAAAAAAAGTCTGAAAAAAGTCAGAGTAAAAAAGTAAAAAAAAAAAGAAGTCTGAAAAATGTCAGAGTAATAAAAGTCTGAAAAATGTCCGAGTAAAAAAGTATGAAAAAAAGAAGTCTGAAAAATGTCCGAGTAAAAAAAGTCTGAAAAATGTCTGAGTAAAAAAAGTCTGAAAAAAGTCAGAGTAAAAAAAGTCTGAAAAATGTCAGAGTAAAAAAGTATAAAAAAAAAGAAGTCTGAAAAATGTCCGAGTAAAAAGGTCAAAAAGAAAGAAGTCCGAATAAAAAAGTGTGAAAAATCTCCTAGTAAAAAAAGTCTGAAAAATGTCTGAGTAAAAAAAGTCTGAAAAAAGTCAGAGTAAAAAAAGTCTGAAAAATGTCCGAGTAAAAAAAGTCTGAAAAATGTCCGAGTAAAAAGGTCAAAAAGAAAGGAGTCCGAATAAAAAAGTGTGAAAATAGTCCGAGTAATAAAAGTCTGAAAAATGTCTGAGTAAAAAAAGTCTGAAAAAAGTCAGAGTAAAAAAAGTCTGAAAAATGTCAGAGTAAAAAGGTCAAAAAGAAAGGAGTCCGAATAAAAAAGTGTGAAAATAGTCCGAGTAATAAAAGTCTGAAAAATGTCAGAGTAATAAAAGTCTGAAAAATGTCCGAGTAAAAAAGTATAAAAAAAAAGAAGTCTGAAAAATGTCCAGATATAAAAAGTCTGAAAAATGTCCGAGTGAAAAAGTCTGAAAATGTCTGAGTGAAAATGTCTGGAAAAATATCCGAGTAAAAAAAAGCTGAAAAATGTCTGAGTAAAAAAGTAAAAAAAAAAGATGTAAGAGTAAAAAAGTATGAAAAATGTCTGAGTGAAAAAGTCTGAAAAATGTCTGACTAAAAAAGTTAAAAAAAAAGATGTAAGAGTAAAAAAGTATGAAAAATGTCTGAGTGAAAAAGTCTGAAAAATATCTAAGTAAAAAAAAAAGACAGGGTGTAAAAGTCTGAAAAATGTCCGAGAAAAAAAGTCTAAAAAAATGTGCGAGTACAAAAGTATAAAAAAAAGAAGTACGAGTAAAAAAGTGTGAAAAAAATCAGAGTAAAAAAAGTCTGAAAAAAGTCAGAGTAAAAAAGTAAAAAAAAAAAGAAGTCTGAAAAATGTCCGAGTAAAAAAAGTCTGAAAAATGTCCGAGTAAAAAGGTCAAAAAGAAAGGAGTCCGAATAAAAAAGTGTGAAAATAGTCCGAGTAATAAAAGTCTGAAAAATGTCAGAGTAATAAAAGTCTGAAAAATGTCCGAGTAAAAAAGTATAAAAAATGTCAGAGTAAAAAAGTAAAAAAAAAAAGAAGTCTGAAAAATGTCCGAGTAAAAAAAGTCTGAAAAATGTCCGAGTAAAAAGGTCAAAAAGAAAGGAGTCCGAATAAAAAAGTGTGAAAATAGTCCGAGTAATAAAAGTCTGAAAAATGTCTGAGTAAAAAAAGTCTGAAAAAAGTCAGAGTAAAAAAAGTCTGAAAAATGTCAGAGTAAAAAAGTATAAAAAAAAAGAAGTCTGAAAAATGTCCGATTAAAAAAAGTCTGAAAAATATCCGAGTAAAAAGGTCAAAAAGAAAGGAGTCCGAATAAAAAAGTGTGAAAATAGTCCGAGTAATAAAAGTCTGAAAAATGTCAGAGTAATAAAAGTCTGAAAAATGTCAGAGTAAAAAAGTATAAAAAAAAAGAAGTCTGAAAAATGTCCGAGTAAAAAAAGTCTGAAAAATGTCTGAGTAAAAAAAGTCTGAAAAAAGTCAGAGTAAAAAAAGTCTGAAAAATGTCAGAGGAAAAAGGATAAAAAAAAAGAAGTCTGAAAAATGTCCGAGTAAAAAGGTCAAAAAGAAAGAAGTCCGAATAAAAAAGTGTGAAAAATCTCCTAGTAAAAAAAGTCTGAAAAATGTCTGAGTAAAAAAAGTCTGAAAAAAGTCAGAGTAAAAAAAGTCTGAAAAATGTCAGAGTAAAAAAGTATAAAAAAAAAGAAGTCTGAAAAATGTCCGAGTAAAAAGGTCAAAAAGAAAGAAGTCCGAATAAAAAAGTGTGAAAAATCTCCTAGTAAAAAAAGTCTGAAAAATGTCTGAGTAAAAAAAGTCTGAAAAATGTCTGAGTAAAAAAAGTCTGAAAAATGTCAGAGTAAAAAAGTATAAAAAAAAAGAAGTCTGAAAAATGTCCGAGTAAAAAAAGTCTGAAAAATGTCCGAGTAAAAAGGTCAAAAAGAAAGGAGTCCGAATAAAAAAGTGTGAAAATAGTCCGAGTAATAAAAGTCTGAAAAATGTCAGAGTAAAAAAGTATAAAAATAATGAAGTCTGAAAAATGTCTGAGTAAAAAAAGTCTGACAAATGTCTGAGTAAAAAGGTCAAAAAGAAAGAAGTCCGAGTAAAAAAGTGTGAAAATAGTCAGAGTAAAAAAAGTCTGAAAAATGTCTGAGTAAAAAAGTAAGAAAAAAAGATGTCCGAGTAAATAAGTCTGAAAAATGTCCGAGTGAAAAAGTCTGAAAATGTCTGAGTGAAAATGTCTGGAAAAATATCCGAGTAAAAAAAGTCTGAAAAATGTCTGAGTAAAAAAGTAAAAAAAAAAGATGTAAGAGTAAAAAAGTATGAAAAATGTCTGAGTGAAAAAGTCTGAAAAATGTCTGACTAAAAAAGTTAAAAAAAAAAGATGTAAGAGTAAAAAAGTATGAAAAATGTCTGAGTGAAAAAGTCTGAAAAATATCTAAGTAAAAAAAAAAGACCGGGTGTAAAAGTCTGAAAAATGTCCGAGAAAAAAAGTCTAAAAAAAAAGAAGTCTGAAAAATGTCCGAGTAAAAAAAGTCTGAAAAATGTCCGAGTAAAAAGGTCAAAAAGAAAGGAGTCCGAATAAAAAAGTGTGAAAATAGTCCGAGTAATAAAAGTCTGAAAAATGTCTGAGTAAAAAAAGTCTGAAAAAAGTCAGAGTAAAAAAAGTCTGAAAAATGTCAGAGTAAAAAAGTATAAAAAAAAAGAAGTCTGAAAAATGTCCGAGTAAAAAAAGTCTGAAAAATGTCCGAGTAAAAAGGTCAAAAAGAAAGGAGTCCGAATAAAAAAGTGTGAAAATAGTCCGAGTAATAAAAGTCTGAAAAATGTCAGAGTAATAAAAGTCTGAAAAATGTCCGAGTAAAAAAGTATAAAAAAAAAGAAGTCTGAAAAATGTCCGAGTAAAAAAAGTCTGAAAAATGTCTGAGTAAAAAAAGTCTGAAAAAAGTCAGAGTAAAAAAAGTCTGAAAAATGTCCGAGTAAAAAAGTATAAAAAAAAAGAAGTCTGAAAAATGTCCGAGTAAAAAAAGTATGAAAAATGTCTGAGTGAAAAAGTCTGAAAAATATCTAAGTAAAAAAAAAAGACCGGGTGTAAAAGTCTGAAAAATGTCCGAGAAAAAAAGTCTAAAAAAATGTCCGAGTACAAAAGTATAAAAAAAAGAAGTACGAGTAAAAAAGTGTGAAAAAAGTCAGAGTAAAAAAAGTCTGAAAAATGTCCGAGAAATAAAAGTCTGAAAAATGTCCGAGTAATAAAAGTCTGAAAAATGTCCGAGTAAAAAAAGTCTGAAAATGTCCGAGTACAAAAGTATAAAAAAAAGAAGTACGAGTAAAAAAGTGTGAAAAAAGTCAGAGTAAAAAAAGTCTGAAAAATGTCCGAGAAATAAAAGTCTGAAAAATGTCCGAGTAATAAAAGTCTGAAAAATATCTAAGTAAAAAAAAAAGACCGGGTGTAAAAGTCTGAAAAATGTCCGAGAAAAAAAGTCTAAAAAAATGTCCGAGTACAAAAGTATAAAAAAAAGAAGTACGAGTAAAAAAGTGTGAAAAAAGTCAGAGTAAAAAAAGTCTGAAAAATGTCCGAGAAATAAAAGTCTGAAAAATGTCCGAGTAATAAAAGTCTGAAAAATGTCCGAGTAAAAAAAGTCTGAAAATGTCCGAGTAAAAAAGTAAAAAAAAAAAAAGATGTCAGAGTAAAAAAAGTCTGAAAAATGTCCGAGTGAAAAAGTCTGAAAAATGTCTGAGTAAAAAAGTCTAAAAAAATGTCCGAGTAAAAAGGTAAAAATAAAAGAAGTCCGAGTAAAAAAGTGTGAAAATAGTCAGAATAAAAACTCTGAAAAATGTCCAGATATAAAAAGTCTGAAAAATGTCAGAGTAAAAAAGTAAGAAAAAAAGTTGTCCGAGTAAATAAGTCTGAAAAATGTCCGAGTGAAAAAGTCTGAAAATGTCTGAGTGAAAATGTCTGGAAAAATATCCGAGTAAAAAAAGTCTGAAAAATGTCTGAGTAAAAAAGTAAAAAAAAAAGATGTAAGAGTAAAAAAGTATGAAAAATGTCTGAGTGAAAAAGTCTGAAAAATGTCTGACTAAAAAAGTTAAAAAAAAAGATGTAAGAGTAAAAGAGTATGAAAAATGTCTGAGTGAAAAAGTCTGAAAAATATCTAAGTAAAAAAAAAAGACCGGGTGTAAAAGTCTGAAAAATGTCCGAGAAAAAAAGTCTAAAAAAATGTCCGAGTACAAAAGTATAAAAAAAAGAAGTACGAGTAAAAAAGTGTGAAAAAAGTCAGAGTAAAAAAAGTCTGAAAAAAGTCAGAGTAAAAAAGTAAAAAAAAAAAGAAGTCTGAAAAATATCCGAGTAAAAAAAGTCTGAAAAATGTCCGAGTAAAAAGGTCAAAAAGAAAGGAGTCCGAATAAAAAAGTGTGAAAATAGTCCGAGTAATAAAAGTCTGAAAAATGTCAGAGTAATAAAAGTCTGAAAAATGTCCGAGTAAAAAAGTATAAAAAATGTCAGAGTAAAAAAGTAAAAAAAAAAAGAAGTCTGAAAAATGTCCGAGTAAAAAAAGTCTGAAAAATGTCCGAGTAAAAAGGTCAAAAAGAAAGGAGTCCGAATAAAAAAGTGTGAAAATAGTCCGAGTAATAAAAGTCTGAAAAATGTCTGAGTAAAAAAAGTCTGAAAAAAGTCAGAGTAAAAAAAGTCTGAAAAATGTCAGAGTAAAAAAGTATAAAAAAAAAGAAGTCTGAAAAATGTCCGAGTAAAAAAAGTCTGAAAAATGTCCGAGTAAAAAGGTCAAAAAGAAAGGAGTCAGAATAAAAAAGTGTGAAAATAGTCCGAGTAATAAAAGTCTGAAAAATGTCAGAGTAAAAAAGTATAAAAATAATGAAGTCTGAAAAATGTCTGAGTAAAAAAAGTCTGAAAAATGTCTGAGTAAAAAGGTCAAAAAGAAAGAAGTCCGAGTAAAAAAGTGTGAAAATAGTCAGAGTAAAAAAAGTCTGAAAAATGTCTGAGTAAAAAAGTAAGAAAAAAAGAAGTCCGAGTAAAAAAGTCTGAAAAATGTCAGAGTAAAAAAAATCTGAAAAATGTCTGAATGAAAAAGTCTGAGTGAAAAAGTCTCAAATATGTCTGAGTAAAAAAGTATAAAAAAAAAGAAGTCTTAAAAATGTCTGAGTAAAAAAAGTCTGAAAAATGTCCGAGTAAAAAGGTCAAAAAGAAAGAAGTCCGAGTAAAAAAGTGTGAAAATAGTCCGAGTAATAAAAGTCTGAAAAATGTCAGAGTAATAAAAGTCTGTAAAATGTCCGAGTAAAAAAGTATAAAAATAATGAAGTCTGAAAAATGTCGGAGTAAAAAAAGTCTGAAAAATGTCTGAGTAAAAAGGTCAAAAAGAAAGAAGTCCGAGTAAAAAAGTGTGAAAATAGTCAGAATAAAAAGTCTGAAAAATGTCCGAGAAAAAAAGTCTAAAAAAATGTCCGAGTACAAAAGTATAAAAAAAAGAAGTACGAGTAAAAAAGTGTGAAAATAGTCAGAATAAAAAGTCTGAAAAATGTCCGAGAAATAAAAGTCTGAAAAATGTCCGAGTAATAAAAGTCTGAAAAATGTCCGAGTAAAAAAAGTCTGAAAATGTCCGAGTAAAAAAGTAAAAAAAAAAGATGTCAGAGTAAAAAAAGTCTGAAAAATGTCCGAGTGAAAAAGTCTGAAAAATGTCTGAGTAAAAAAGTCTAAAAAAATGTCCGAGTACAAAAGTATAAAAAAAAGAAGTACGAGTAAAAAAGTGTGAAAAAAGTCAGAGTAAAAAAAGTCTGAAAAATGTCCGAGAAATAAAAGTCTGAAAAATGTCCGAGTAATAAAAGTCTGAAAATTGTCCGAGTAAAAAAAGTCTGAAAATGTCCGAGTAAAAAAGTAAAAAAAAAAAAGATGTCAGAGTAAAAAAAGTCTGAAAATGTCTGAGTGAAAATGTCTGGAAAAATATCCGAGTAAAAAAAGTCTGAAAAATGTCTGAGTAAAAAAAGTCTGAAAAATGTCTGAGTAAAAAGGTCAAAAAGAAAGAAGTCCGAGTAAAAAAGTGTGAAAATAGTCAGAGTAAAAAAAGTCTGAAAAATGTCTGAGTAAAAAAATAAGAAAAAAAGAAGTCCGAGTAAAAAAGTCTGAAAAATGTCAGATTAAAAAAAATCTGAAAAATGTCTGAATGAAAAAGTCTGAGTGAAAAAGTCTCAAATATGTCTGAGTAAAAAAGTATAAAAAAAAAGAAGTCTGAAAAATGTCTGAGTAAAAAAAGTCTGAAAAATGTCCGAGTAAAAAGGTCAAAAAGAAAGGAGTCCGAATAAAAAAGTGTGAAAATAGTCCGAGTAATAAAAGTCTGAAAAATGTCTGAGTAAAAAAAGTCTGAAAAAAGTCAGAGTAAAAAAAGTCTGAAAAATGTCAGAGTAAAAAAGTATTAAAAAAAAGAAGTCTGAAAAATGTCCGAGTAAAAAAAGTCTGAAAAATGTCCGAGTAAAAAGGTCAAAAAGAAAGGAGTCAGAATAAAAAAGTGTGAAAATAGTCCGAGTAATAAAAGTCTGAAAAATGTCAGAGTAATAAAAGTCTGAAAAATGTCCGAGTAAAAAAGTATAAAAAAAAAGAAGTCTGAAAAATGTCCGAGTAAAAAAAGTCTGAAAAATGTCTGAGTAAAAAAAGTCTGAAAAAAGTCAGAGTAAAAAAAGTCTGAAAAATGTCAGAGTAAAAAAGTATAAAAAAAAAGAAGTCTGAAAAATGTCTGAGTAAAAAGGTCAAAAAGAAAGAAGTCCGAATAAAAAAGTGTGAAAAATCTCCTAGTAAAAAAAGTCTGAAAAATGTCTGAGTAAAAAAAGTCTGAAAAAAGTCAGAGTAAAAAAAGTCTGAAAAATGTCAGAGTAAAAAAGTATAAAAAAAAAGAAGTCTGAAAAATGTCCGAGTAAAAAAAGTCTGAAAAATGTCCGAGTAAAAAGGTCAAAAAGAAAGGAGTCCGAATAAAAAAGTGTGAAAATAGTCCGAGTAATAAAAGTCTGAAAAACGTCAGAGTAAAAAAGTATAAAAATAATGAAGTCTGAAAAATGTCTGAGTAAAAAAAAGTCTGAAAAATGTCTGAGTAAAAAGGTCAAAAAGAAAGAAGTCCGAGTAAAAAAGTGTGAAAATAGTCAGAGTAAAAAAAGTCTGAAAAATGTCTGAGTAAAAAAGTAAGAAAAAAAGAAGTCCGAGTAAAAAAGTCTGAAAAATGTCAGAGTAAAAAAAATCTGAAAAATGTCTGAATGAAAAAGTCTGAGTGAAAAAGTCTCAAATATGTCTGAGTAAAAAAGTATAAAAAAAAAGAAGTCTGAAAAATGTCTGAGTAAAAAAAGTCTGAAAAATGTCCGAGTAAAAAGGTCAAAAAGAAAGAAGTCCGAGTAAAAAAGTGTGAAAATAGTCCGAGTAATAAAAGTCTGAAAAATGTCAGAGTAATAAAAGTCTGTAAAATGTCCGAGTAAAAAAGTATAAAAATAATGAAGTCTGAAAAATGTCGGAGTAAAAAAAGTCTGAAAAATGTCTGAGTAAAAAGGTCAAAAAGAAAGAAGTCCGAGTAAAAAAGTGTGAAAATAGTCAGAATAAAAAGTCTGAAAAATGTCCGAGAAAAAAAGTCTAAAAAAATGTCCGAGTACAAAAGTATAAAAAAAAGAAGTACGAGTAAAAAAGTCAGAGTAAAAAAAGTCTGAAAAATGTCCGAGAAATAAAAGTCTGAAAAATGTCCGAGTAATAAAAGTCTGAAAAATGTCCGAGTAAAAAAAGTCTGAAAAATGTCCGAGTAAAAAATTAAAAAAAAAAGATGTCAGAGTAAAAAAAGTCTGAAAAATGTCCGAGTGAAAAAGTCTGAAAAATGTCTGAGTAAAAAAGTCTAAAAAAATGTCCGAGTACAAAAGTATAAAAAAAGAAGTACGAGTAAAAAAGTGTGAAAAAAGTCAGAGTAAAAAAAGTCTGAAAAATGTCCGAGAAATAAAAGTCTGAAAAATGTCCGAGTAATAAAAGTCTGAAAATTGTCAGAGTAAAAAAAGTCTGAAAATGTCCGAGTAAAAAAGTAAAAAAAAAAAAGATGTCAGAGTAAAAAAAGTCTGAAAATGTCTGAGTGAAAATGTCTGGAAAAATATCCGAGTAAAAAAAGTCTGAAAAATGTCTGAGTAAAAAAAGTCTGAAAAATGTCTGAGTAAAAAGGTCAAAAAGAAAGAAGTCCGAGTAAAAAAGTGTGAAAATAGTCAGAGTAAAAAAAGTCTGAAAAATGTCTGAGTAAAAAAATAAGAAAAAAAGAAGTCCGAGTAAAAAAGTCTGAAAAATGTCAGATTAAAAAAAATCTGAAAAATGTCTGAATGAAAAAGTCTGAGTGAAAAAGTCTCAAATATGTCTGAGTAAAAAAGTATAAAAAAAAAGAAGTCTGAAAAATGTCTGAGTAAAAAAAGTCTGAAAAATGTCCGAGTAAAAAGGTCAAAAAGAAAGAAGTCCGAGTAAAAAAGTGTGAAAATAGTCCGAGTAATAAAAGTCTGAAAAATGTCAGAGTAATAAAAGTCTGTAAAATGTCCTAGTAAAAAAGTATAAAAATAATGAAGTCTGAAAAATGTCGGAGTAAAAAAAGTCTGAAAAATGTCTGAGTAAAAAGGTCAAAAAGAAAGAAGTCCGAGTAAAAAAGTGTGAAAATAGTCAGAATAAAAAGTCTGAAAAATGTCCGAGAAAAAAAGTCTAAAAAAATGTCCGAGTACAAAAGTATGAAAAAAAGAAGTACGAGTAAAAAAGTCAGAGTAAAAAAAGTCTGAAAAATGTCCGAGAAATAAAAGTCTGAAAAATGTCCGAGTAATAAAAGTCTGAAAAATGTCCGAGTAAAAAAAGTCTGAAAATGTCCGAGTAAAAAAGTAAAAAAAAAAAATGTCAGAGTAAAAAAAGTCTGAAAATGTCCGAGTGAAAAAGTCTGAAAAATGTCTGAGTAAAAAAGTATAAAAAAAAGAAGTACGAGTAAAAAAGTGTGAAAAAAGTCAGAGTAAAAAAAGTCTGAAAAATGTCCGAGAAATAAAAGTCTGAAAAATGTCCGAGTAATAAAAGTCTGAAAATTGTCCGAGTAAAAAAAGTCTGAAAATGTCCGAGTAAAAAAGTAAAAAAAAAAAAGATGTCAGAGTAAAAAAAGTCTGAAAATGTCTGAGTGAAAATGTCTGGAAAAATATCCGAGTAAAAAAAGTCTGAAAAATGTCTGAGTAAAAAAAGTCTGAAAAATGTCTGAGTAAAAAGGTCAAAAAGAAAGAAGTCAGAGTAAAAAAAGTCTGAAAAATGTCTGAGTAAAAAAGTAAGAAAAAAAGAAGTCCGAGTAAAAAAGTCTGAAAAATGTCAGAGTAAAAAAAATCTGAAAAATGTCTGAATGAAAAAGTCTGAGTGAAAAAGTCTCAAATATGTCTGAGTAAAAAAGTATAAAAAAAAAGAAGTCTGAAAAATGTCTGAGTAAAAAAAGTCTGAAAAATGTCCGAGTAAAAAGGTCAAAAAGAAAGAAGTCCGAGTAAAAAAGTGTGAAAATAGTCCGAGTAATAAAAGTCTGAAAATGTCAGAGTAATAAAAGTCTGTAAAATGTCCTAGTAAAAAAGTATAAAAATAATGAAGTCTGAAAAATGTCGGAGTAAAAAAAGTCTGAAAAATGTCTGAGTAAAAAGGTCAAAAAGAAAGAAGTCCGAGTAAAAAAGTGTGAAAATAGTCAGAATAAAAAGTCTGAAAAATGTCCGAGAAAAAAAGTCTAAAAAAATGTCCGAGTACAAAAGTATAAAAAAAAGAAGTACGAGTAAAAAAGTCAGAGTAAAAAAAGTCTGAAAAATGTCCGAGAAATAAAAGTCTGAAAAATGTCCGAGTAATAAAAGTCTGAAAAAAGTCCGAGTAAAAAAAGTCTGAAAATGTCCGAGTAAAAAAGTAAAAAAAAAAAGATGTCAGAGTAAAAAAAGTCTGAAAAATGTCCGAGTGAAAAAGTCTGAAAAATGTCTGAGTAAAAAAGTCTAAAAAATGTCGGAGTAAAAAGGTAAAAATAAAAGAAGTCCGAGTAAAAAAGTGTGAAAATAGTCAGAATAAAAACTCTGAAAAATGTCCAGATATAAAAAGTCTGAAAAATATCAGAGTAAAAAATAAGAAAAAAAAATGTCCGAGTGAAAAAGTCTGAAAATGTCTGAGTGAAAATGTCTGGAAAAATATCCGAGTAAAAAAAGTCTGTAAAATGTCTGAGTAAAAAAGTAAAAAAAAAAGATGTAAGAGTAAAAAAGTATGAAAAATGTCTGAGTGAAAAAGTCTGAAAAATATCTAAGTAAAAAAAAAAGACCGGGTGTAAAAGTCTGAAAAATGTCCGAGAAAAAAAGTCTAAAAAAATGTCCGAGTACAAAAGTATAAAAAAAAGAAGTACGAGTAAAAAAGTGTGAAAAAAGTCAGAGTAAAAAAAGTCTGAAAAATGTCCGAGAAATAAAAGTCTGAAAAATGTCCGAGTAATAAAAGTCTGAAAATTGTCCGAGTAAAAAAAGTCTGAAAATGTCCGAGTAAAAAAGTAAAAAAAAAAAAGATGTCAGAGTAAAAAAAGTCTGAAAATGTCTGAGTGAAAATGTCTGGAAAAATATCCGAGTAAAAAAAGTCTGAAAAATGTCTGAGTAAAAAAGTAAAAAAAAAAGATGTAAGAGTAAAAAAGTATGAAAAATGTCTGAGTGAAAAAGTCTGAAAAATGTCTGACTAAAAAAGTTAAAAAAAAAGATGTAAGAGTAAAAAAGTATGAAAAATGTCTGAGTGAAAAAGTCTGAAAAATATCTAAGTAAAAAAAAAAGATCGGGTGTAAAAGTCTGAAAAATGTCCGAGAAAAAAAGTATAAAAAAAAGAAGTACGAGTAAAAAAGTGTGAAAAAAGTCAGAGTAAAAAAAGTCTGAAAAAAGTCAGAGTAAAAAAGTAAAAAAAAAAGATGTCAGAGTAAAAAGTCTGAAAAATGTCCGAGAAAAAAAGTCTAAAAAAATGTCCGAGTACAAAAGTATAAAAAAAAGAAGTACGAGTAAAAAAGTCAGAGTAAAAAAAGTCTGAAAAATGTCCGAGAAATAAAAATCTGAAAAATGTCCGAGTAATAAAAGTCTGAAAAATGTCCGAGTAAAAAAAGTCTGAAAATGTCCGAGTAAAAAGGTCAAAAAGAAAGAAGTCCGAGTAAAAAAGTGTGAAAATAGTCCGAGTAATAAAAGTCTGAAAAATGTCAGAGTAATAAAAGTCTGTAAAATGTCCTAGTAAAAAAGTATAAAAATAATGAAGTCTGAAAAATGTCGGAGTAAAAAAAGTCTGAAAAATGTCTGAGTAAAAAGGTCAAAAAGAAAGAAGTCCGAGTAAAAAAGTGTGAAAATAGTCAGAATAAAAAGTCTGAAAAATGTCCGAGAAAAAAAGTCTAAAAAAATGTCCGAGTACAAAAGTATAAAAAAAAGAAGTACGAGTAAAAAAGTCAGAGTAAAATAAGTCTGAAAAATGTCCGAGAAATAAAAGTCTGAAAAATGTCCGAGTAATAAAAGTCTGAAAAAAGTCCGAGTAAAAAAAGTCTGAAAATTTCCGAGTAAAAAAGTAAAAAAAAAAGATGTCATAGTAAAAAAAGTCTGAAAAATGTCCGAGTGAAAAAGTCTGAAACATGTCTGAGTAAAAAAGTCTAAAAAATGTCGGAGTAAAAAGGTAAAAATAAAAGAAGTCCGAGTAAAAAAGTGTGAAAATAGTCAGAATAAAAACTCTGAAAAATGTCCAGATATAAAAAGTCTGAAAAATATCAGAGTAAAAAATAAGAAAAAAAGATGTCCGAGTAAATAAGTCTGAAAAATGTCCGAGTGAAAAAGTCTGAAAATGTCTGAGTGAAAATGTCTGGAAAAATATCCGAGTAAAAAAAGTCTGTAAAATGTCTGAGTAAAAAAGTAAAAAAAAAAGATGTAAGAGTAAAAAAGTATGAAAAATGTCTGAGTGAAAAAGTCTGAAAAATATCTAAGTAAAAAAAAAAGACCGGGTGTAAAAGTCTGAAAAATGTCCGAGAAAAAAAGTCTAAAAAAATGTCCGAGTACAAAAGTATAAAAAAAAGAAGTACGAGTAAAAAAGTGTAAAAAAAGTCAGAGTAAAAAAAGTCTGAAAAATGTCCGAGAAATAAAAGTCTGAAAAATGTCCGAGTAATAAAAGTCAGAAAATTGTCCGAGTAAAAAAAGTCTGAAAATGTCCGAGTAAAAAAGTAAAAAAAAAAAAGATGTCAGAGTAAAAAAGTATGAAAAATGTCTGAGTGAAAATGTCTGGAAAAATATCCGAGTAAAAAAAGTCTGAAAAATGTCTGAGTAAAAAAGTAAAAAAAAAAGATGTAAGAGTAAAAAAGTATGAAAAATGTCTGAGTGAAAAAGTCTGAAAAATGTCTGACTAAAAAAGTTAAAAAAAAAGATGTAAGAGTAAAAAAGTATGAAAAATGTCTGAGTGAAAAAGTCTGAAAAATATCTAAGTAAAAAAAAAAGATCGGGTGTAAAAGTCTGAAAAATGTCCGAGAAAAAAAGTATAAAAAAAAGAAGTACGAGTAAAAAAGTGTGAAAAAAGTCAGAGTAAAAAAAGTCTGAAAAAAGTCAGAGTAAAAAAGTAAAAAAAAAAGATGTCAGAGTAAAAAGTCTGAAAAATGTCCGAGAAAAAAAGTCTAAAAAAATGTCCGAGTACAAAAGTATAAAAAAAAGAAGTACGAGTAAAAAAGTCAGAGTAAAAAAAGTCTGAAAAATGTCCGAGAAATAAAAATCTGAAAAATGTCCGAGTAATAAAAGTCTGAAAAATGTCCGAGTAAAAAAAGTCTGAAAAATGTCTGAGTAAAAAAGTCTAAAAAAATGTCCGAGTACAAAAGTATAAAAAAAAGAAGTCCGAGTAAAAAAGTGTGAAAATAGTCCGAGTAATAAAAGTCTGAAAAATGTCAGAGTAATAAAAGTCTGTAAAATGTCCTAGTAAAAAAGTATAAAAATAATGAAGTCTGAAAAATGTCTGAGTAAAAAGGTCAAAAAGAAAGAAGTCAGAGTAAAAAAGTGTGAAAATAGTCAGAATAAAAAGTCTGAAAAATGTCCGAGAAAAAAAGTCTAAAAAAATGTCCGAGTACAAAAGTATAAAAAAAAGAAGTACGAGTAAAAAAGTCAGAGTAAAAAAAGTCTGAAAAAATGTCCGAGTAAAAAAGTAAAAAAAAAAGATGTCCGAGTAAATAAGTCTGAAAAATGTCCGAGTGAAAAAGTCTGAAAATGTCTGAGTGAAAATGTCTGGAAAAATATCCGAGTAAAAAAAGTCTGAAAAATGTCCGAGAAATAAAAGTCTGAAAAATGTCCGAGTAATAAAAGTCTGAAAATTGTCCGAGTAAAAAAAGTCTGAAAATGTCCGAGTAAAAAAGTAAAAAAAAAAAAGATGTCAGAGTAAAAAAAGTCTGAAAATGTCTGAGTGAAAATGTCTGGAAAAATATCCGAGTAAAAAAAGTCTGAAAAATGTCTGAGTAAAAAAAGTCTGAAAAATGTCTGAGTAAAAAGGTCAAAAAGAAAGAAGTCCGAGTAAAAAAGTGTGAAAATAGTCAGAGTAAAAAAAGTCTGAAAAATGTCTGAGTAAAAAAATAAGAAAAAAAGAAGTCCGAGTAAAAAAGTCTGAAAAATGTCTGAAAAATGTCTGAGTAAAAAAGTCTAAAAAAATGTCCGAGTACAAAAGTATAAAAAAAAGAAGTACGAGTAAAAAAGTGTGAAAAAAGTCAGAGTAAAAAAAGTCTGAAAAATGTCCGAGAAATAAAAGTCTGAAAAATGTCCGAGTAATAAAAGTCTGAAAATGTCTGAGTGAAAATGTCTGGAAAAATATCCGAGTAAAAAAAGTCTGAAAAATGTCCGAGAAATAAAAGTCTGAAAAATGTCCGAGTAATAAAAGTCTGAAAATTGTCCGAGTAAAAAAAGTCTTAAAATGTCCGAGTAAAAAAGTAAAAAAAAAAAAGATGTCAGAGTAAAAAAAGTCTGAAAATGTCTGAGTGAAAATGTCTGGAAAAAATCCGAGTAAAAAAAGTCTGAAAAATGTCTGAGTAAAAAAAGTCTGAAAAATGTCTGAGTAAAAAGGTCAAAAAGAAAGAAGTCCGAGTAAAAAAGTGTGAAAATAGTCAGAGTAAAAAAAGTCTGAAAAATGTCTGAGTAAAAAAGTAAGAAAAAAAGAAGTCCGAGTAAAAAAGTCTGAAAAATGTCAGAGTAAAAAAAATCTGAAAAATGTCTGAATGAAAAATTCTGAGTGAAAAAGTCTCAAATATGTCTGAGTAAAAAAGTATAAAAAAAAAGAAGTCTGAAAAATGTCTGAGTAAAAAAAGTCTGAAAAATGTCCGAGTAAAAAGGTCAAAAAGAAAGAAGTCCGAGTAAAAAAGTGTGAAAATAGTCCGAGTAATAAAAGTCTGAAAAATGTCAGAGTAATAAAAGTCTGTAAAATGTCCTAGTAAAAAAGTATAAAAATAATGAAGTCTGAAAAATGTCGGAGTAAAAAAAGTCTGAAAAATGTCTGAGTAAAAATTTCAAAAAGAAATAAGTCCGAGTAAAAAAGTGTGAAAATAGTCAGAATAAAAAGTCTGAAAAATGTCCGAGAAAAAAAGTCTAAAAAAATGTCCGAGTACAAAAGTATAAAAAAAAGAAGTACGAGTAAAAAAGTCAGAGTAAAAAAAGTCTGAAAAATGTCCGAGAAATAAAAGTCTGAAAAATGTCCGAGTAATAAAAGTCTGAAAAAAGTCCGAGTAAAAAAAGTCTGAAAATGTCCGAGTAAAAAAGTAAAAAAAAAAGATGTCAGAGTAAAAAAAGTCTGAAAAATGTCCGAGTGAAAAAGTCTGAAAAATGTCTGAGTAAAAAAGTCTAAAAAAATGTCGGAGTAAAAAGGTAAAAATAAAAGAAGTCCGAGTAAAAAAGTGTGAAAATAGTCAGAATAAAAACTCTGAAAAATGTCCAGATATAAAAAGTCTGAAAAATATCAGAGTAAAAAATAAGAAAAAAAGATGTCCGAGTAAATAAGTCTGAAAAATGTCCGAGTGAAAAAGTCTGAAAATGTCTGAGTGAAAATGTCTGGAAAAATATCAGAGTAAAAAAAGTCTGAAAAATGTCTGAGTAAAAAAGTAAAAAAAAAAGATGTAAGAGTAAAAAAGTATGAAAAATGTCTGAGTGAAAAAGTCTGAAAAATATCTAAGTAAAAAAAAAAGACCGGGTGTAAAAGTCTGAAAAATGTCCGAGAAAAAAAGTCTAAAAAAATGTCCGAGTACAAAAGTATAAAAAAAAGAAGTACGAGTAAAAAAGTGTGAAAAAAGTCAGAGTAAAAAAAGTCTGAAAAATGTCCGAGAAATAAAAGTCTGAAAAATGTCCGAGTAATAAAAGTCTGAAAATTGTCCGAGTAAAAAAAGTCTGAAAATGTCCGAGTAAAAAAGTAAAAAAAAAAAAGATGTCAGAGTAAAAAAAGTCTGAAAATGTCTGAGTGAAAATGTCTGGAAAAATATCCGAGTAAAAAAAGTCTGAAAAATGTCTGAGTAAAAAAGTAAAAAAAAAGTCAAAGAAAGAAAGTATGAAAAATGTCTGAGTGAAAAATTCTGAAAAATGTCTGACTAAAAAAGTTAAAAAAAAAAGATGTAAGAGTAAAAAAGTATGAAAAATGTCTGAGTGAAAAAGTCTGAAAAATATCCAAGTAAAAAAAAAAGACCGGGTGTAGAAGTCTGAAAAATATCCGAGAAAAAAAGTCTAAAAAAATGTCCGAGTACAAAAGTATAAAAAAAAGAAGTACGAGTAAAAAAGTGTGAAAAAAGTCAGAGTAAAAAAAGTCTGAAAAAAGTCAGAGTAAAAAAGTAAAAAAAAAAGATGTCAGAGTAAAAAAGTCTGAAAAATGTCTGAGTAAAAATTTAAAAAAAAAAGAAGTCCGAGTAAAAAAGTGTGAAAAATTTCAGAGTAAAAAAAGTCTGAAAAATGTCCGAGTAAAAAAAGTCTGAAAATGTCCGAGTAAAAAAGTAAAAAAAAAAGATGTCAGAGTAAAAAAAGTCTGAAAAATGTCCGAGTGAAAAAGTCTGAAAAATGTCTGAGTAAAAAAGTCTAAAAAAATGTCCGAGTAAAAAGGTAAAAATAAAAGAAGTCCGAGTAAAAAAGTGTGAAAAAAGTCAGAGTAAAAAAAGTCCGAAAAATGTCTGAGTGAAAATGTCTGGAAAAATATCCGAGTAAAAAAGTCAGAGTAAAAAAAGTCTGAAAAATGTCCGAGTAAAAAAGTAAAAAAAAAAGATGTAAGAGTAAAAAAGTATGAAAAATGTCTGAGTGAAAAAGTATGAAAAATGTCTGAGTGAAAATGTCTAAAAAAATGTCAGAGTAAAAAAGTATAAAAAAATGTCAGAGTAAAAAAGTATAAAAAAAAAAAGTTTGAAAAATCTCCGAGTAAAAACAGTTTGAAAAATGTCTGAGTGAAAAAGTCTGAAAAATGTCTGAGTAAAAAAGTCTAAAAAAAATGTCCCGAGTACAAAAGCATAAAAAAAAGAAGTCTGAAAAACGTCTGAGTTAAAATGTCCGAGTAAAAAAAGTGTGAAAAAAGTCAGAGTAAAAAAGTCAAAAAAAATGTCAGAGTAAAAAAGTATAGTCTGAATGTAACGACAGCTCGCCGTTACTGGCGCTGGATAAGGTTAATTACAGTACGTAATTGTTACTGAACACACTTCATGTCACACGTTATTAACAGCGTAAATAAACACACAGGATTTATTGATTAAAGTAATTTATTGTCGGAGGATTTTCAGTGCGGTGACGCTGACGTGCAGCGTATTTTGCAGCGGGGACGCAGGGCGATTCTTCCTCGTCGTTCTCCTGCAAAATACGACAATACTTTATTCAAATGTACATCGACTTCCACCTCACTAGTAAGAGAAGGTAATGGGTGATAATAAAGTAGATGGAAGAAGGTTGATTGGGAAGTATTAACATTTAAAAGACGTGGATCCACGTTGTGTCAGTAGAAAACGCTGCCCAAGTCGCCCACGCCGTTGCGTCTGAACTGGTTTCCCTGAATGGAGACGAAGATCTGCTGGTCCATCAGATCCCGGACAGCTCGGCTGCAGGACGTCTCCTCATTTCTGCTCAGCTGACGACTGAACACACCAAACAAACATTTTCACATTTAATAAGCCCATTTTAATCCAAAATCAAAGCATTCCACTTCGAAACGGGACTAAGACACAGATGTAGTGTGTGGTGAAGCCACTCCCTACATTTAATGCATGAAGAAACACTTAGTGTGTTAAACATGTGGTTCATAAACATCAGAGCACACATGCTCAGTGGACTCCGAACTGTCACTTTATGATCAGAGGTCATTTCATTCATCCTTCAGCTGGCAGGAACATTCCTGTTAAAAGGCAGAATCACATGTAACACCACTACTTTATTTACTTCAATGTTCCTCTAATTCACTTGATTTTGGTAAAACTAAACACTATTTCAAAAGTGGAATTTGTGAAAATAATGATTCCATTGTGAATCATGATGAGAAGACTTTTCAGAGCTTATAGTCATAATGTTTTATGGACGGTGAGTTTGGTTAAATTCAGTGCAGTTTAAGGCAATAATAAAACGTTAATCAGATTCACTATCTGGCCACTTTAATGTTGTCTGGCTTGAATGAAGATTCCTCGTTGTCATGTTTTATGTGATATTACTTATGATCAGTGAGAGTCCTCCTATTGGCTGCATTGTTGGGTTTCCTTTTGTCATACAGTTCACCTGTGATTGGTTGTGGACTCGGGCTGTCAATCCATTCAAATATTTAATCGCAATTAATCACACATTTTTTATCTGCTCTAAATGAACCTTAAAGGGAGATTTGTCAAGTATTTAATCCTCTTATCAACATGGGAATGGACAAATATGCTGCTTTATGTAAATGTATGTATATATTTATTATTGTAAATCACTTAACACAAAACAATGACAGATATTGTCCAGAAACCCTCACAGGTTCTGCATTTAGCATAAAACAATCTGCTCAGATCATAACATGGCAAACTGCAGCCCAACAGCAACAACAGCTGTCAGTGTGTCAGTGTGCTGACTTCACTATGACTTGCCCCAAACTGCATGTGATTATCATAAAGTGGGCATGTCTGTAAAGGGGAGACTCGTGGGTTCCCATAGAACCAAGTTTGGAGCGTTATTTAACCTCCATCACTACAAGCTAGTATAACGGTGGTGATGATGATGGTTGGTACCGATGGATTCCTTATGTTTTCTAGTTTCATATGATACCAGTTCCTTCTAGCTTTAAAACTGAGAAACAACCTTGGAAAGACAGAATAGCATCCGGGTCTGCCGTCGGATTTTTAAGAGGTTAATTCAAAATCGCAAGTTGTGTTAATGTCTTAAAGAAATTAGTGGTGTTAAAATGAATTTGCGTGAACAAGTTCTTGTTGCGTTAACTTTGACAGCCCCAGTTGTAGCACTGTTGAAAGTTTGCATGCTGAGGAAACGTGAGTATTCAGCTCCCGTCTGTACATACGGGGTGGAGCATGTTAATTCACTATCTAAGTAATAGTGGTAGAACGTGGAGTCACATGACCAACACTGAAGACAGGATTTGTTTCCAACAGGCTGAATGTTTTCTCACCTTGATGAGGATCCCGTCCTTACAGTGATGGATACCGTTACCAACTAGACTGCAAACACTGCCGGGGTAAATCTCCACACCAGCCACCTGCATACAACACACAGCAACACGACTGACCACATATAGTCACATTTACATATATGTGGTCATATAAACTGCCCAGACAATATCACCTGAGCCAGATATTATCACTGCCAATATTAGACAACAAATAACTAGAGGTAAAGAAATGCCAAAAATATGTTTAAATATGTTTGAGATCATTTAGAAACATATATACAGTATATGTTTTCTAAATGACCTCAAACATCTCTGATCTTCATCCTCTTATCCGGGTCGGGTCGGGGGGGCAACAGCTCCAGAAGGGGACCCCAAACTTCCCTTTCCCGGGCCACATTAACCAGCTCTGACTGGGGGATCCCGAGGCGTTCCCAGTGTAGAGATATAATCTCTCCACCTAGTCCTGGGTCTTCCCCGTGGCCTCCTCCCAGCTGGTCGTGCCTGGATCACCTCCCTAGGGAGGAACCCGGGGGGGGGGGGGGGCATCCTTACTAAATGCCCGAACCACCTCAACTGGCTCCTTTCAACTACGAGTCCCTCACCGATGACTGAGCTTCTCACCCTATCTCTAAGGGAGACGCCAGCCACCCGCCTGAGAAATCTCATTTCGGCCGCTTGTACCCGCAATCTAGTTCTTTGGGTCATGGGATTGGCTCGGATGGTACCAGTGTATCGATAGTGCAGAGGGATTGGCTCGGATGGTACCAGTGTATCGATAGTGCAGAGGGATTGGCTCGGATGGTACCAGTGTATCGATAGTGCAGAGGGATTGGCTCGTATGGTACCAGTGTATCGATAGTGCAGAGGGATTGGCTCGGATGGTACCAGTGTATCGATAGTGCAGAGGGATTGGCTCAGCTGGTACCAGTGTATCGATAGTGCAGAGGGATTGGCCCAGCTTGTACCACATTCATTCTTTTTTATGATTTTGAAATCCATTTTCTAATGGCAGAATTGATATATTTGCTTCATCTGAGTCTATGTGGAGGTAGAAGGAAGTTACCGCTTTTATTGTTGTAGTCTGAGTAACGCAACGTCATATCCTTTTCAAAAACCAACAAGTCGCAACGTGTGGGAGCCAAAACGAAAAAGTACTAAACAGCTGAACACCTTGGAGAAGTTAGAGGAGATAGACACATGGGACTACGTCCAGTTTTCAAAATAAGGTGTTAACAAAGGGACCTGTATATACAAAATTGTCAGGTTTTAGAAGTTTTAGGTTGTGGACCGAAATGCAGAGAGACTTTCAGGCAGCCGACACAGTTCAAACATTTAATTAAGTAAACAAAGAAAACAAAAACTTTCCATGAGAGTGAAAAGGGAGCTGATCCAGTCAGGCAGGAACCAAAAACATCCACAAAGCAAAAAGATCAGCAGCAACTCAAAAACACAAAAACACCGGGAAAACACTTACGTGGAAACTCCAGGAGAACAACATGAGACAGGAACAAGGACGAACTGACAAAGACAGAAGGAAACACACAGGTTTAAATACACAAGGAGGGCAGGAAGATTACACACAGGTGGAACTAATCAGGGCGGGGCAGACAATCACAAAAAGGCGGGAAAACAAACAAAGACAGGAAGTAAAACTAGACATGACACAGGAGGATTGCATTTCAAAATAAAACAGGAAACACTAGAATGAATGAATAAATATAAATGAAAACCCAAATCCAAGAAACCAAAATCACAAATAACAGAACTAATAAACCACAACAAGGATAAACACAAGATCTCAACAAAAAGGAAAAAAGTAATATGTTCTCTGGCACAGTGCCAGACCGTGACACAAAATACTTCTATGGAAATAAGATTGATTGGATTATATTCACCAGAAGTATAAAACATTACATGTCCCTTATAAATTAAAAAGAAAATACCACTAATCTGTGAGGAAAATGGCATTGCTGAAAAAAATGTAATAAATAATTCCTGAGAATGACTGATATATTTGACTTCAGGACATCTCTGACTACATACATGCTGAAAGTCAAACATTTTTACTGGATTAATTTAGAGATTTTCCAAAGTAAAAGTCCCTAGAAGTGTATGATTCTAATTTTTCCCTTCATGGTCTAGTGTTAAAAAAGTTAACAAAAATCACAATAAATCGTAATATCGAATCACAATACTTGTAGAATCGTAATACTTAAAAATCCCATACCTATCGAATCGGCACCCAAGTATGGTGATAGTATTGAATCAGGAGATAGGTGAATCGTCCCAGCCCTAACATTAACACATCAGCTTTATTTTAAAACTCTCTTTTAAGACGCATACAGCTTATGTTCCATAAGCCTAGGGTAGATCAAACATCAACAAGAATATAATCCACAAATGTAAAATGCAAACCACACAAAATATTCAACTCTTCCACAATACAGTAAAAGCTCACATGCCTTTCCATAATAAAAAAATAAAGCCAGCATAGGAAGAAAAATAAAAATAAAAGCTTGTGGCTTAGTGTGTTAGAGTGAGAGCTTGGTTTTCAAGCTCAAAGCGCTGTGAACAACTGGTGAAATGTTCATGAAGATGTGCTGAATAGCTTCAAAAGTGTACTTATGTTGTTTTGGGAACTCCATGTTCAAGGTATAGAGCAGGCACTAAAGGTAAGCTAATGCATTGGGGAGGTCTGGTAGATCTGTGAGGACAATGGCCAGCGTCTTACTTAGATTAAGAGCTTGGTTTTCAAGCTCCTGATGCGCTGTGAGCAACTGGTGGAAAGTTCCATGAAGATGTGCTAAATAGTTTCAAAAGTGTACCTGTGTTTAGGGCTGGGGCGATTCGTCGACGTAGTGGATTATGTAAATACGTCGATTTGCGTAACGTCCCGCGACGCATCCGATGACGTAATGAAAATGGCTGCGCCCGGTCCAAGCATTGATTCTGATTCCACCAGAGAGCAAGAAGCGTCAAAAAAAACCTCGCCCACGTTTATTAAAAGTGTGGGAATACTTCAAAAAGAGACCCAACAATGTGGTGCTCTATAAGTTCTGCAAAATGGATATGGCGTACCACAGCAGTACAAGTGCAATGCACGAGCACCTGAAAAGAAGGCATCCCGGAGCGCTGAGTCAAGAAGACAGCAGCAAGACACCACCGTAAGTCCCGTTTGTACCCACCCAGGCATGATCTATTAAAGGCAGGGTTGGCGATTTATCCAGTAGACACTATTTGTTATTTTGGTTGAAATGGTCTTTCCCCCCCGACAGCGATCCATTACTGATGAGCTCTGAAAAAAGACCGGAAAAGATCCGTCATCTGTAGCCGCTGTAATCCTGTAAAAACGTCTACCAATCACTGTCTCTGCGCCCAGTTGTAAAGAACCAATCAGATGCCTCCCTGCCTCCCTGCTCATTCTCTACCCTTGGCGTGCACCAGCCTGAACTCAAAGCGCGTCGCCGCCACACGTTTCCTGGAGAATGGAAGAGAAAACTCAGCCCTGCAGTAGCACTGCACAGGTTACTTGTAATGAGGTAGCGTTGTTGAGTTGAGGTCCTGTCTCTGCTCTATGGCTGTATTCGAAACCGCCTACTACATACTACTGACGTACGCAGTATGCAGTATGTACTGTATACTGTATACTGTATACTGTATACTGTATACTGTATACTGCGATCCTGAGTATTATGTATTATGAATCGGTTAAAGTGATGTATTTGCAGTATGCTAGATGAGGCTTTAGCCTTTAAACCAGCTCTTAAAATGCTGGACAACGAGCACGAACTCATACCACTATTACAATATTATCGAAAAATACAACTTTGATTTAGATGTTTATGTTCTGTTAGTTTACTTTATAAGATACTGCAGGTTTAAACTATTTATTCTAACAGCTCATAGTGAAGTCAGACAAACAGGATTATCAAACATATTCTTCACTCCACTATGTGGTTTAAGTGTCGAGAGTTTCAAGTTGATTGGGCTTCAGGAAAGTACAAAAACACACTCCCCTAAACAAGACCAAAACAGTAGGCTTCAACCAGTAGGAAAATGCAAAAAGCAGGTAAAACTTGGCCAAATTAGGCAAAATAAGGCACAGTTTCCGATTAATTTTGTTATACTTATCCAATGTGACTTATATCTTATCAAGCTATCAAATTTGATCCACATTTGGAGGTTGAGAAGGCCTCCTTTGGGCCGAGTATAGGTCAGAATATGAGCCTAATCGCAGAATATGAAATCAAAATCTACTCTGATTGACCCGCAGACACTGTGGCCTTTACGGCACAAAGTGACAAACTAGTGACCCAATTTTGGAGCCTCTAGACCCTTGGTAGGAGCCACAAATGGCCCCCAAAGTGAGACAAAGTCGACAATATAAAGGTATTTTAAGTGGACATTTTGTCCATTTCAAATTCACTTGCAATCAAAAAATATGGGTTTTAGTTTAGGCTGCTGCTCGGGCTCCTGAGCAGCTATAGAGCTCAAATTTGCAGCAAATACTCTTTGTTGAGAGGACAAACAGTCCCTAAAATTTGGAGGCTCTGGATGCCTTAGAAAGAAGGTTATTGCTCACCCAATGTTTCCACCAAAATCTTCACATTTCTTATGGCTATTACTCTGGCACCAGATGACCTATAGGCCCCAAATTTGGAGCAGCGATAGTTCTTGGGGTCAAGATTAAGCACCTAAACTTTGGTGGTTCTAGGTGCTCTGCAAAAAAATGACTCCATCTTCACACCTCTAAAGGGTGTTAGCGGCGTCAAGGCTGAGACCACTTGATGAGAACGGGTGATTTTGGACCAAGTTTTTTTCTAGAACTTCTGGGGTGCTGAAACTGAGATAAGTTGATCTCCACTCATTCTAGAGCAATCCTGTGGTGGTTTCACATCTCTATGTATTTTGTACACTCTTGGGGAAGGTTTCCATTTCAAATTACAAATGAATGGGGGTTGAAAGTCAGGGAAAATCCCATTATAAAGTATGTGTAATGGACAGAGTCATATCTCAGCTAAAATAGCTTTAAATGATGTGAAATTGATAGAGGCACTTAACATTGGCCCTATGATCCAGAATCCTATGTTTCAGGCTTCTATCTCTGCTCGATGGCTACTTCCTTTCAGGGTCATCGTAGCA
The DNA here is from genome assembly GCA_916701645.2 of Sebastolobus alascanus. NCBI lineage: Eukaryota > Metazoa > Chordata > Actinopteri > Perciformes > Sebastidae > Sebastolobus > Sebastolobus alascanus. The sequence continues at coordinate 48,051 of CAKAOJ020001274.1, forward strand.
ATACAGTTCCAAGGCCAATTGATTCAGGAGGTCGCAGAGATCACGTGGTGCGATTTTGGAGTCAAAATTCAATGCAGAATTGAAAATATGGCCTTAATTGTTTAAAGGTCGTGAAAGGTCGACGTGTCCACTGGCCATACATTTACATTGACATTTGCAGTGTTTATATTTCCAAAACCATTGATTTTCTAAAGCTGACATTTTGGGACATTCATTCCTGTAGGCAGATCTTCTCGTGTGCCAAGTTTGAAGTAAATCAGAGAAATTTGATAAAATGACTCAAAACCCTCCGAGGGCAAGAAATCCAATTCCAAGTTGCTACGATCGGTCGAGGTATTGCTGTAAGTGCTGTTGCACAAATGTGTTCATGATACATAATTAGTAATTGGTCCCACAAGTTCATGCAATAAATAAATAAATAGACAATTCATCTAATGCAAAGTTAAAAATGTAAATATGATGTGAGTAAAATGATTTGTTTCATACAGTTCAAATGTGTAACAGGTAAAAGTGTTGTAACCAACAGTACATTAGTCCACTGTGTTTTACGTTCCGCCCCCGGAACTAATGTTCTCTGTGTAGTACCCCAACGACGGAATTTGTTGATGCACTGTAAACAATCCAACGTGAGCTAAGGAGCAGACGCCTTTCGCGGGGCTCTGTAAAGTGTTTAAGGTTATGATTATCGACGTCTGAAGCTAATAGCAGACAGTCAAAGACACTTTCGAAGGACTTTCATGGACTCAAGAACCTCTTTCATGACAAGTGGCCAACGAGGTATTTTGTTCTACCTGTAAATGCACCTTTAATTCGTATTCGCGCCAATTTGTATTTTCCTTTGTTTTCATGCTATGTGAAGTGTATTTTACTCATACGTTTGTGCTATGTTGATTCATAGTTCTCCCGGCGTGAGCAAGGCATGACTACGAAGTGAAGCATCAGAGAAAAGACGTGTCCAAGCAATAAACGCCCGTATCAAAGAAGCGAGCTGTGTCTGTGTTGTTGTGGAGATAGCTACAGTGAGAACTCGGTCTCAACACGGGTAGGAGAGACGACACCGCAGCGGGTAACGGCGCGACGGAGATCCGGCGGAACAGATAAGCAAAGCCCATGACGCATTGTCGCCATAGCAACTGCAAGCAACGGTGATTAGACTGTGTCAAAAGCGCAACTTTTCATGCTAAAGCCAAGAAGTGCTCTACCACAATCTTCAAGTTAAAGTGGTGTGAGAAGTGGTTCAACTTGGAAACTGCAACTAAGGACTCATGTCTATTAACCTTGCACAATGTGCTTAGCCTGTGTGTTTGGGGATAAATCTAATGTCCTGGTGTTCGTGGTTGTTACATGTTATAAGGTTTAAAGGGGAACTCCATCCCTTAAGTGAGGTTCAACAGCAATATGAATCCATTAGTGAGTGAAAGTCTTTTGTAAAGATTAAAGGAAAAAGGACATTATCAGTTGAAATTAAGATTTGTAAAATTGTGAGTTTTATGAAAGTAACCAAGTTTAAAGGGCAACTAAAGTGAAATTTAAAGGGTAACTCTATTGATATGAAAACCTTTTCTTATGTGAAGGATAAGTGATTTAATGCATTTCTTAGCATATTAGCTCTGGAATTAACATTTGTTTGCATATTTGTGCCAAAGTGATTTCAAATCTTATTTTTGTTTTGAAAATTGAAGTCCACTTGAAATCCAGATAACTTTAAATGTTGATATAGTTGTCTTGATGCAATATTGAAGTCTATATTTAAAATTAGGCTTCCCATATAGTCTTCACACCGTTATCAAGGATTTCATACAGTTGACAACAGTCCTCGCTTCTCACATTTAGGCTTGCTGTAGCTTACATGTACACATAGTCTAATAGAAATCCAATTCAATATTTGCACATATTCTTTAGCCATTCAAGTTCTCAAAATGTCAGTTTCAAGCACTGAGACCTGCCGTGAAAATGTCAAATCACCTACTCAACCCGAAGCTGACACTGAATCTGCAGAAGAAGTGGAAGGGTTTCGAAGAAATGAAAGAACCCGAACCCTGACCGAGAAAGGAAGAGAACTTGAAAGGGAAAGGCTTAAGAGTGTACAACGCAGGTTCAGAATCGTCTATGAGAAGTGGAGGTATCACGCAAGAATAGGCAAGGAAATATTGACTGATGAGGCTTCCAACGATGAGTTGAGTGAACTGATTGAGAACATAGAAAGCACCTGCTCTGATATAAAGGTCATTTATGAAGAGTTACGGCGAACACAAACTGCTGAACCAGAACTGCGGCGCAGAGTTGACACATGCATATCGCTTTCAGGATTCATTATTCAAAAGGCAAAAAGGCAACTTAAAGGGCATACAGCAGCTGAAGAAGAAGAACCTTGGCCCGATGTTGGATCGATCCTAGACTCGACAGGTTCTTTTTCAAGACCACTGTCTCGTCAATCAAAATATGGTTCTATGCGGTCTAGCATCTACTCAGTCAAAGGAAATGAAGCTGTGGCTGAAGCTGCCGCGTCTCAGGAAGTTTTAGCAGTGTTGGCTGAACAAGAAAAGGAAGTGACAGAACTCCAAAGGCTAGAGGCTGCAGATAAACAACAGCTGGCACAATCTGAGAACCTAGCCAGACAACAGGCAATGCAAGACAAGCGTAGAAAGCTTGAGCGTCTAGAGGAAGTGAAGAAGTTAAATGCTGCAAGGGCTCGAGTAAAGGTCTACAATCAAGTTGAAGAAAACTTTGAAGCTATTGACTTGCCACAAGATGTTGAACTAGCAGGAGGAAGCCAAGTTCTAAACCTCATGATTCCTACAGTCATTCCTCAATCTCTGCCAGTTGTAATGCAAACCCTCAATGCCTCAAGTTCCCCATTCGTTCCTCGACCTCTACCAATTACAAGTCAAGCTCCAACAACTTTCATGTCTCAAGTGCAGAACAGCTCTGATTTGGTCAGCATGCTAGCAGAAGCTATAAGCGCTAATCGTCTTCCAACACCAGAGCCTACATTGTTCACTGGAGATCCTTTGAAATTCAAAGACTGGCGATTATCCTTTGAAACATTAATAGACAGGAAAAACATTCCAAAGAATGAAAAACGGTATTACTTAAGAAAGTACTTAGGTGGCACCGCAAAGAAAGCAGTTGAAGGATTTTTCCTACTGGGCACCGAAGCAGCATACGACTCAGCCTGGCAGCTGTTGGAAAAACGTTTTGGAGACCCGTTCATAATAGGGAAGTCCTTCAGAGACAAGCTGCACGGATGGCAAAAGATAAGCTCCAAAGATGGTTGTGTAGCACCCCGACACGCTATAGCAGCTATAAATGACCTTAAACTAAGATGACGGGGTGTTTGGGTTCGGTTTCTTAAGGTAGCTACCAAAAAGGTTTACCTGATTTGGGTGAAAATTATATTACCCTATTGATACACAATCTATTTACACTCACAGTGATGTATTTTAAATAATTGACCCCAGACAACTTCTCTGAATGAACAGGAACAGTTTACTGACCGTTTTATGCAATGTAAACATAATATTGACTCTTTTTGTTAAAATAAAAAAATACACAAATAAAACACTTTATGCCCCTTTAAACTTCAAAAGAAGCAGACACTGGAAATATTAGACAATACTGAAATTATCAGATTACCTGACCAGTTACTGGGAAATCATGCAAAACTGAATTAGCTTACACAAACATACTGAAACACCAAACTTAAATCCTCTTAGATTCCTTTTGGAAAAATCCTATTTCCTTTTTTGTTTTTACCACTATTTCCCTATAGTAGATAAACACACTCAGATCCAACACTGAGCTAAATTAAACTCTAAACACTCCAGTGGGCCCACACACACACACACACACTCACACACACACACACACTCACACACACACACACACACGCACGCACGCAAAATAAGAAAAGTTGCAGGCCTGTACGTTGCTCGGGTGCGGTGCGGCCGTCAAAATCCTTATCATCCGCGAACAAAGACGGGCAAAGTCAAACTTACAGTTCGAAGTCTTCCTTGAAGAAACAGTTTGTAGTTCGGGGGAAACAGTTCAGGTCCGAGATGAATCCAACGGCAACGGAGACGAAATCCCCGCCACGACGCAGACGAAATCCTCCTCACGAAGCGAGCAACAGTCTTACGTCTGAATAAAAAAAGTCTGAAAAATGTCCGGATATAAAAAGTCTGAAAAATATCCTAGTAAAAAGTATGAAATAAAGAAGTCTGGAAAAATGTCTCAGTAAAAAAGTCTATAAAAACAGAAGTCTGAAAAATGTCCGAGTAAAAAAGTGTGAAAAATGTCTGAATAAAAAAAGTCTGATAAATGTCGGAGTAAAAAAAGTCTGAACAAATGTCCGAATAAGAAAAGTCTGAAAAATAGAAGTCTGAAAAATGTTCGAGTAAAAAGGTAAAAAAAAAAGAAGTCCTAGTAACAAAGTGTGAAAAAAGTCAGAGTAAAAAAAGTCTGCAAAATGTCTCAGTGTAAAAGTAAAAAAAAAAGAAGTCTGAAAAATGTCCGAGTAAAAAAGTAAAAAAATAAGAAGTCAGAGTAAAAAAAGTCTGAAAAATGTCTGAGTGAAAAAGTCAGAAAAATGTCTGAGTAAAAAAGTATAAAAAAATGTCCGAGTAAAAATGTCTGAAAAATAGAAGTCTGAAAAATGTTCGAGTAAAAAGGTAAAAAAAAAGAAGTCCTAGTAACAAAGTTTGAAAAAAGTCAGAGTAAAAAAAGTCTGAAAAATGTCTGAGTGAAAAAGTAAAAAAAAAAGAAGTCTGAAAAATATCTGAGTAAAAATGTCCGAGTAAAAAAGTCTGAAAAATGTCCGAGTAAAAAAGTAAAAAAAAAAGAAGTCAGAGTAAAAAAGTGTGAAAAAAGTCAGAGTAAAAAAAGTCTGACTGAAAAAGTGTGAAAAATGTCTGTGTAAAAATGTCCGAGTAAAATAAGTGTGAAAAATGTCAGAGTAGAAAAGTAAAAAAAAAAGAAGTCTGAGTAAAAAAGTGTGAAAAAAGTCAGTTAAAAAAGTCTGAAAAATGTCTAAGTGAAAAAGTCTGAAAAATGTCTGAGTAAAAATGTCTGGAAAAATGTCCGAGTAATAAAAGTGTGAAAAAAAGAAGTCTGAAAATATCAGAAAAAAAGTCTAAAAAATGTCCAAGTTAATAAAGTGTGAAAAATGACAGAAAAAAAGTTTGAAAAAAAGAAGTATGAAAAATGTCGGAGTAAAAAAAGTGTGAAAAATGTCCGAGTAAAAAAGTGTGAAAAATGTCTGAGTAAAAAAGTGTGAAAATGTCTGAATAAAAAAAGTTTGAAAAATGTCCGGATATAAAAAGTGTGAAAAATGTCGGAGTAAAAAAAGTCTGAAAAATGTCGGAGTAAAAAAAGTCTGAAAAAATGTCTGAGTAATAAAAGTCTGAAAAATAGAAGTCTGAAAAATGTTCGAGTAAAAAGGTAAAAAAAAAAAGAAGTCCTAGTAAAAAAGTGTGAAAAAAGTCAGAGTAAAAAAAGTCTGAAAAATGTCTCAGTGTAAAAGTAAAAAAAAAAGAAGTCTGAAAAATGTCCGAGTAAAAAAAGTCTGAAAAATGTCTGAGTAAAAATGCCCAAGTAAAAAAAGTCTGAAAAATAAAAAAAATAAGAAGTCACAGTAAATAAAAGTCTGAAAAATGTCTGAGTGAAAAAGTCAGAAAAATGTCTGAGTAAAAAAGTATAAAAAAATAAGTCTGAGAAATGTCAGAGTAAAAAAGTCTGAAAAATTTCAAGTAAAAAAATCTGAAAAATAGAAGTCTGAAAAATTTCAGAAAAGAAGTCTGAAAAATATCCCAGTAAAAAGTATGAAATAAAGAAGTCTGGAAAAATGTCTCAGTAAAAAAGTCTATAAAAACAGAAGTCTGAACAAATGTCCGAGTAAGAAAAGTCTGAAAAATAGAAGTCTGAAAAATGTTCGAGTAAAAAGGTAAAAAAAAAAGAAGTCCTAGTAACAAAGTGTGAAAAAAGTCAGAGTAAAAAAAGTCTGAAAAATGTCAGTGTAAAAGTAAAAAAAAAAGAAGTCTGAAAAATGTCCGAGTAAAAAAAGTCTGAAAAATATCCGAGTAAAAAAGTAAAAAAATAAGAAGTCAGAGTAAAAAAAGTCTGAAAAATGTCTGAGTGAAAAAGTCAGAAAAATGTCTGAGTAAAAAAGTATAAAAAAATGTCCGAGTAAAAATGTCTGAAAAATAGAAGTCTGAAAAATGTTCGAGTAAAAAGGTAAAACAAAAAGAAGTCCGAGTATAAAGTTTGAAAAAAGTCAGAGTAAAAAAAGTCTGAAAAATGTCTGAGTGAAAAAGTAAAAAAAAAAGAAGTCTGAAAAATATATGAGTAAAAATGTCCGAGTAAAAAAGTCTGAAAAATGTCCGAGTAAAAAAGTAAAAAAAAAAGAAGTCTGAGTAAAAAAGTGTGAAAAAAGTCAGAGTAAAAAAAGTGTGAAAAATGTCTGAGTAAAAAAGTGTGAAAAATGTCCGAGTAAAAAAGTGTGAAAATGTCTGAATAAAAAAAGTCTGAAAAATGTCTGAGTAATAAAAGTCTGAAAAATAGAAGTCTGAAAAATGTTCGAGTAAAAAGGTAAAAAAAAAAAGAAGTCCTAGTAAAAAAGTGTGAAAAAAGTCAGAGTAAAAAAAGTCTGAAAAATGTCTCAGTGTAAAAGTAAAAAAAAAAGAAGTCTGAAAAATGCCCAAATAAAAAAAGTCTGAAAAATATCAGAGTAAAAAAGTAAAAAAAATAAGAAGTCACAGTAAAAAAAGTCTGAAAAATGTCTGAGTGAAAAAGTCAGAAAAATGTCTGAGTAAAAAAGTATAAAAAAATGTCCGAGTAAAAAAGTATAAAAAAAATAAGTCTGAGAAATGTCAGAGTAAAAAAGTCTGAAAAATTTCAAGTAAAAAAATCTGAAAAATAGAAGTCTGAAAAATTTCAGAAAAGAAGTCTGAAAAATATCCCAGTAAAAAGTATGAAATAAAGAAGTCTGGAAAAATGTCTCAGTAAAAAAGTCTATAAAAACAGAAGTCTGAACAAATGTCCGAGTAAGAAAAGTCTGAAAAATAGAAGTCTGAAAAATGTTCGAGTAAAAAGGTAAAAAAAAAAGAAGTCCTAGTAACAAAGTGTGAAAAAAGTCAGAGTAAAAAAAGTCTGAAAAATGTCAGTGTAAAAGTAAAAAAAAAAGAAGTCTGAAAAATGTCCGAGTAAAAAAAGTCTGAAAAATATCCGAGTAAAAAAGTAAAAAAATAAGAAGTCAGAGTAAAAAAAGTCTGAAAAATGTCTGAGTGAAAAAGTCAGAAAAATGTCTGAGTAAAAAAGTATAAAAAAATGTCCGAGTAAAAATGTCTGAAAAATAGAAGTCTGAAAAATGTTCGAGTAAAAAGGTAAAACAAAAAGAAGTCCGAGTATAAAGTTTGAAAAAAGTCAGAGTAAAAAAAGTCTGAAAAATGTCTGAGTGAAAAAGTAAAAAAAAAAGAAGTCTGAAAAATATATGAGTAAAAATGTCTCAGTAAAAAAGTCTATAAAAACAGAAGTCTGAAAAATGTCCGAGTAAAAAAGTGTGAAAAATGTCTGAATAAAAAAAGTCTGATAAATGTCGGAGTAAAAAAAGTCTGAACAAATGTCCGAATAAGAAAAGTCTGAAAAATAGAAGTCTGAAAAATGTTCGAGTAAAAAGGTAAAAAAAAAAAGAAGTCCTAGTAACAAAGTGTGAAAAAAGTCAGAGTAAAAAAAGTCTGAAAAATGTCAGAGTAAGAAAGTAAGAAAAAAAGAAGTCTGAGTAAAAAAGTGTGAAAAAAGTCAGTTAAAAAAGTCTGAAAAATGTCTGAGTGAAAAAGTCTGAAAAATATCTGAGTAAAAATGTCTGGAAAAATGTCTGAGTAATAAAAGTCTGAAAAAAAGAAGTCTGAAAATATCAGAAAGTTAATAAAGTGTGAAAAATGACAGAAAAAAAGTTTGAAAAAAAGAAGTATGAAAAATGTCGGAGTAAAAAAAGTGTGAAAAATGTCCGAGTAAAAAAGTGTGAAAAATGTCCGAGTAAAAAAGTGTGAAAATGTCTGAATAAAAAAAGTCTGAAAAATGTCCGGATAAAAAGTGTGAAAAATGTCGGAGTAAAAAAAGTCTGAAAAATGTCGGAGTAAAAAAAGTCTGACAAAATGTCCGGATATAAAAAGTCTGAAAAATGTCAGTGTAAAAGTAAAAAAAAAAGAAGTCTGAAAAATGTCCGAGTAAAAAAAGTCTGAAAAATATCCGAGTAAAAAAAGAAAAAAAAAAGAAGTCCGAGTAAGAAAGTCTGAAAAATTTCCGAGTGAAAAAGTCAGAAAAATGTCTGAGTAAAAAAGTATAAAAAAATGTCCGAGTAAAAATGTCTGAAAAATAGAAGTCTGAAAAATGTTCGAGTAAAAAGGTAAAACAAAAAGAAGTCCGAGTATAAAGTTTGAAAAAAGTCAGAGTAAAAAAAGTCTGAAAAATGTCTGAGTGAAAAAGTAAAAAAAAAAGAAGTCTGAAAAATATATGAGTAAAAATGTCCGAGTAAAAAAGTCTGAAAAATGTCCGAGTAAAAAAGTAAAAAAAAAAGAAGTCTGAGTAAAAAAGTGTGAAAAAAGTCAGAGTAAAAAAAAGTTGTAAGTGAAAAATGTCCCAGTAAAAAAGTGTGAAAAATGTCCGAGTAAAAAAAAGTGTGAAAAATGTCTGAAAAAAAGAAGTCTGAAAAATGTCCGAGTAAAAAAAGTCTGAACAAATGTCCGAATAAGAAAAGTCTGAAAAATAGAAGTCTGAAAAATGTTCGAGTAAAAAGGTAAAAAAAAAAAGAAGTCCTAGTAACAAAGTGTGAAAAAAGTCAGAGTAAAAAAAGTCTGAAAAATGTCCGAGTAAGAAAGTAAGAAAAAAAGAAGTCTGAGTAAAAAAGTGTGAAAAAAGTCAGTTAAAAAAGTCTGAAAAATGTCTGAGTGAAAAAGTCTGAAAAATGTCTGAGTAAAAATGTCTGGAAAAATGTCCGAGTAATAAAAGTCTGAAAAAAAGAAGTCTGAAAATATCAGAAAGTTAATAAAGTGTGAAAAATGACAGAAAAAAAGTTTGAAAAAAAGAAGTATGAAAAATGTCCGAGTAAAAAAAGTGTGAAAAATGTCCGAGTAAAAAAGTGTGAAAAATGTCCGAGTAAAAAAGTGTGAAAATGTCTGAATAAAAAAAGTCTGAAAAATGTCCGGATATAAAAAGTGTGAAAAATGTCGGAGTAAAAAAGTCTGAAAAATGTCGGAGTAAAAAAAGTCTGACAAAATGTCCGGATATAAAAAGTCTGAAAAATGTCAGTGTAAAAGTAAAAAAAAAAGAAGTCTGAAAAATGTCCGAGTAAAAAAAGTCTGAAAAATATCCGAGTAAAAAAGTAAAAAAATAAGAAGTCAGAGTAAAAAAAGTCTGAAAAATGTCTGAGTGAAAAAGTCAGAAAAATGTCTGAGTAAAAAAGTATAAAAAAATGTCCGAGTAAAAATGTCTGAAAAATAGAAGTCTGAAAAATGTTCGAGTAAAAAGGTAAAACAAAAAGAAGTCCGAGTATAAAGTTTGAAAAAAGTCAGAGTAAAAAAAGTCTGAAAATGTCTGAGTGAAAAAGTAAAAAAAAAGAAGTCTGAAAAATGTATGAGTAAAAATGTCCGAGTAAAAAAGTCTGAAAAATGTCCGAGTAAAAAAGTAAAAAAAAAGAAGTCTGAGTAAAAAAGTGTGAAAAAAGTCAGAGTAAAAAAAGTGTGAAAAATGTCTGAGTAAAAAAGTGTGAAAAATGTCCGAGTAAAAAAGTGTGAAAATGTCTGAATAAAAAAAGTCTGAAAAATGTCGGAGTAAAAAAAGTCTGAAAAATGTCGGAGTAAAAAAAGTCTGAAAAAATGTCTGAGTAATAAAAGTCTGAAAAATAGAAGTCTGAAAAATGTTCGAGTAAAAAGGTAAAAAAAAAAAGAAGTCCTAGTAAAAAAGTGTGAAAAAAGTCAGAGTAAAAAAAGTCTGAAAAATGTCTCAGTGTAAAAGTAAAAAAAAAAGAAGTCTGAAAAATGTCCGAGTAAAAAAAGTCTGAAAAATGTCTGAGTAAAAATGCCCAAGTAAAAAAAGTCTGAAAAATAAAAAAAATAAGAAGTCACAGTAAAAAAAAGTCTGAAAAATGTCTGAGTGAAAAAGTCAGAAAAATGTCTGAGTAAAAAAGTATAAAAAAATAAGTCTGAGAAATGTCAGAGTAAAAAAGTCTGAAAAATTTCAAGTAAAAAAATCTGAAAAATAGAAGTCTGAAAAATTTCAGAAAAGAAGTCTGAAAAATATCCCAGTAAAAAGTATGAAATAAAGAAGTCTGGAAAAATGTCTCAGTAAAAAAGTCTATAAAAACAGAAGTCTGAACAAATGTCCGAGTAAGAAAAGTCTGAAAAATAGAAGTCTGAAAAATGTTCGAGTAAAAAGGTAAAAAAAAAAGAAGTCCTAGTAACAAAGTGTGAAAAAAGTCAGAGTAAAAAAAGTCTGAAAAATGTCAGTGTAAAAGTAAAAAAAAAAGAAGTCTGAAAAATGTCCGAGTAAAAAAGTCTGAAAAATGTCCGAGTAAAAAAGTAAAAAAAAAAGAAGTCAGAGTAAAAAAAGTCTGAAAAATGTCTGAGTGAAAAAGTCAGAAAAATGTCTGAGTAAAAAAGTATAAAAAAATGTCCGAGTAAAAATGTCTGAAAAATAGAAGTCTGAAAAATGTTCGAGTAAAAAGGTAAAACAAAAAGAAGTCCGAGTATAAAGTTTGAAAAAAGTCAGAGTAAAAAAAGTCTGAAAAATGTCTGAGTGAAAAAGTAAAAAAAAAAGAAGTCTGAAAAATATATGAGTAAAAATGTCCGAGTAAAAAAGTCTGAAAAATGTCCGAGTAAAAAAGTAAAAAAAAAAGAAGTCTGAGTAAAAAAGTGTGAAAAAAGTCAGAGTAAAAAAAGTGTGAAAAATGTCTGAGTAAAAAAGTGTGAAAAATGTCCGAGTAAAAAAGTGTGAAAATGTCTGAATAAAAAAAGTCTGAAAAATGTCGGAGTAAAAAAAGTCTGAAAAATGTCGGAGTAAAAAAAGTCTGAAAAAATGTCTGAGTAATAAAAGTCTGAAAAATAGAAGTCTGAAAAATGTTCGAGTAAAAAGGTAAAAAAAAAAAGAAGTCCTAGTAAAAAAGTGTGAAAAAAGTCAGAGTAAAAAAAGTCTGAAAAATGTCTCAGTGTAAAAGTAAAAAAAAAAGAAGTCTGAAAAATGTCCGAGTAAAAAAAGTCTGAAAAATGTCTGAGTAAAAATGCCCAAGTAAAAAAAGTCTGAAAAATAAAAAAAATAAGAAGTCACAGTAAAAAAAAGTCTGAAAAATGTCTGAGTGAAAAAGTCAGAAAAATGTCTGAGTAAAAAAGTATAAAAAAATAAGTCAGAAATGTCAGAGTAAAAAAGTCTGAAAAATTTCAAGTAAAAAAATCTGAAAAATAGAAGTCTGAAAAATTTCAGAAAAGAAGTCTGAAAAATATCCCAGTAAAAAGTATGAAATAAAGAAGTCTGGAAAAATGTCTCAGTAAAAAAGTCTATAAAAACAGAAGTCTGAACAAATGTCCGAGTAAGAAAAGTCTGAAAAATAGAAGTCTGAAAAATGTTCGAGTAAAAAGGTAAAAAAAAAAGAAGTCCTAGTAACAAAGTGTGAAAAAAGTCAGAGTAAAAAAAGTCTGAAAAATGTCAGTGTAAAAGTAAAAAAAAAAGAAGTCTGAAAAATGTCCGAGTAAAAAAAGTCTGAAAAATATCCGAGTAAAAAAGTAAAAAAATAAGAAGTCAGAGTAAAAAAAGTCTGAAAAATGTCTGAGTGAAAAAGTCAGAAAAATGTCTGAGTAAAAAAGTATAAAAAAATGTCCGAGTAAAAATGTCTGAAAAATAGAAGTCTGAAAAATGTTCGAGTAAAAAGGTAAAACAAAAAGAAGTCCGAGTATAAAGTTTGAAAAAAGTCAGAGTAAAAAAAGTCTGAAAAATGTCTGAGTGAAAAAGTAAAAAAAAAAGAAGTCTGAAAAATATATGAGTAAAAATGTCCGAGTAAAAAAAGTCTGAAAAATGTCCGAGTAAAAAAGTAAAAAAAAAAGAAGTCTGAGTAAAAAAGTGTGAAAAAAGTCAGAGTAAAAAAAGTGTGAAAAATGTCTGAGTAAAAAAGTGTGAAAAATGTCCGAGTAAAAAAGTGTGAAAATGTCGGAGTAAAAAAAGTCTGAAAAAATGTCTGAGTAATAAAAGTCTGAAAAATAGAAGTCTGAAAAATGTTCGAGTAAAAAGGTAAAAAAAAAAAGAAGTCCTAGTAAAAAAGTGTGAAAAAAGTCAGAGTAAAAAAAGTCTGAAAAATGTCTCAGTGTAAAAGTAAAAAAAAAAGAAGTCTGAAAAATGCCCAAATAAAAAAAGTCTGAAAAATATCAGAGTAAAAAAGTAAAAAAAATAAGAAGTCACAGTAAAAAAAGTCTGAAAAATGTCTGAGTGAAAAAGTCAGAAAAATGTCTGAGTAAAAAAGTATAAAAAAATGTCCGAGTAAAAAAGTATAAAAAAAATAAGTCTGAGAAATGTCAGATTAAAAAAGTCTGAAAAATTTCAAGTAAAAAAATCTGAAAAATAGAAGTCTGAAAAATTTCAGAAAAGAAGTCTGAAAAATATCCCAGTAAAAAGTATGAAATAAAGAAGTCTGGAAAAATGTCTCAGTAAAAAAGTCTATAAAAACAGAAGTCTGAACAAATGTCCGAGTAAGAAAAGTCTGAAAAATAGAAGTCTGAAAAATGTTCGAGTAAAAAGGTAAAAAAAAAAGAAGTCCTAGTAACAAAGTGTGAAAAAAGTCAGAGTAAAAAAAGTCTGAAAAATGTCAGTGTAAAAGTAAAAAAAAAAGAAGTCTGAAAAATGTCCGAGTAAAAAAAGTCTGAAAAATATCCGAGTAAAAAAGTAAAAAAATAAGAAGTCAGAGTAAAAAAAGTCTGAAAAATGTCTGAGTGAAAAAGTCAGAAAAATGTCTGAGTAAAAAAGTATAAAAAAATGTCCGAGTAAAAATGTCTGAAAAATAGAAGTCTGAAAAATGTTCGAGTAAAAAGGTAAAACAAAAAGAAGTCCGAGTATAAAGTTTGAAAAAAGTCAGAGTAAAAAAAGTCTGAAAAATGTCTGAGTGAAAAAGTAAAAAAAAAAGAAGTCTGAAAAATATATGAGTAAAAATGTCCGAGTAAAAAAGTCTGAAAAATGTCCGAGTAAAAAAGTAAAAAAAAAAGAAGTCTGAGTAAAAAAGTGTGAAAAAAGTCAGAGTAAAAAAAGTGTGAAAAATGTCTGAGTAAAAAAGTGTGAAAAATGTCCGAGTAAAAAAGTGTGAAAATGTCTGAATAAAAAAAGTCTGAAAAATGTCGGCGTAAAAAAAGTCTGAAAAATGTCGGAGTAAAAAAAGTCTGAAAAAATGTCTGAGTAATAAAAGTCTGAAAAATAGAAGTCTGAAAAATGTTCGAGTAAAAAGGTAAAAAAAAAAAGAAGTCCTAGTAAAAAAGTGTGAAAAAAGTCAGAGTAAAAAAAGTCTGAAAAAAGTCTCAGTGTAAAAGTAAAAAAAAAAGAAGTCTGAAAAATGCCCAAATAAAAAAAGTCTGAAAAATATCAGAGTAAAAAAGTAAAAAAAATAAGAAGTCACAGTAAAAAAAGTCTGAAAAATGTCTGAGTGAAAAAGTCAGAAAAATGTCTGAGTAAAAAAGTATAAAAAAATGTCCGAGTAAAAAAGTATAAAAAAAATAAGTCTGAGAAATGTCAGAGTAAAAAAGTCTGAAAAATTTCAAGTAAAAAAATCTGAAAAATAGAAGTCTGAAAAATTTCAGAAAAGAAGTCTGAAAAATATCCCAGTAAAAAGTATGAAATAAAGAAGTCTGGAAAAATGTCTCAGTAAAAAAGTCTATAAAAACAGAAGTCTGAAAAATGTCCGAGTAAAAAAGTGTGAAAAATGTCTGAATAAAAAAAGTCTGATAAATGTCGGAGTAAAAAAAGTCTGAACAAATGTCCGAATAAGAAAAGTCTGAAAAATAGAAGTCTGAAAAATGTTCGAGTAAAAAGGTAAAAAAAAAAAGAAGTCCTAGTAACAAAGTGTGAAAAAAGTCAGAGTAAAAAAAGTCTGAAAAATGTCCGAGTAAGAAAGTAAGAAAAAAAGAAGTCTGAGTAAAAAAGTGTGAAAAAAGTCAGTTAAAAAAGTCTGAAAAATGTCTGAGTGAAAAAGTCTGAAAAATATCTGAGTAAAAATGTCTGGAAAAATGTCTGAGTAATAAAAGTCTGAAAAAAAGAAGTCTGAAAATATCAGAAAGTTAATAAAGTGTGAAAAATGACAGAAAAAAAGTTTGAAAAAAAGAAGTATGAAAAATGTCGGAGTAAAAAAAGTGTGAAAAATGTCCGAGTAAAAAAGTCTGAAAAATGTCCGGATATAAAAAGTGTGAAAAATGTCGGAGTAAAAAAAGTCTGAAAAATGTCGGAGTAAAAAAAGTCTGACAAAATGTCTGAGTAATAAAAGTCTGAAAAATAGAAGTCTGAAAAATGTTCGAGTAAAAAGGTAAAAAAAAAAAGAAGTCCTAGTAAAAAAGTGTGAAAAAAGTCAGAGTAAAAAAAGTCTGAAAAATGTCTCAGTGTAAAAGTAAAAAAAAAAGAAGTCTGAAAAATGCCCAAATAAAAAAAGTCTGAAAAATATCAGAGTAAAAAAGTAAAAAAAATAAGAAGTCACAGTAAAAAAAGTCTGAAAAATGTCTGAGTGAAAAAGTCAGAAAAATGTCTGAGTAAAAAAGTATAAAAAAATGTCCGAGTAAAAAAGTATAAAAAAAATAAGTCTGAGAAATGTCAGAGTAAAAAAGTCTGAAAAATTTCAAGTAAAAAAATCTGAAAAATAGAAGTCTGAAAAATTTCAGAAAAGAAGTCTGATAAATTTCCCAGTAAAAAGTATAAAATAAAGAAGTCTGGAAAAATGTCTCAGTAAAAAAGTCTATAAAAACAGAAGTCTGAAAAATGTCCGAGTAAAAAAGTGTGAAAAATGTCTTAATAAAAAAAGTCTGATAAATGTCGGAGTAAAAAAAGTCTGAACAAATGTCCGAATAAGAAAAGTCTGAAAAATAGAAGTCTGAAAAATGTTCGAGTAAAAAGGTAAAAAAAAAAAGAAGTCCTAGTAACAAAGTGTGAAAAAAGTCAGAGTAAAAAAAGTCTGAAAAATGTCCGAGTAAGAAAGTAAGAAAAAAAGAAGTCCGAGTAAAAAAGTGTGAAAAAAGTCAGTTAAAAAAGTCTGAAAAATGTCTGAGTGAAAAAGTCTGAAAAATGTCTGAGTAAAAATGTCTGGAAAAATGTCTGAGTAATAAAAGTCTGAAAAAAAGAAGTCTGAAAATATCAGAAAGTTAATAAAGTGTGAAAAATGACAGAAAAAAAGTTTGAAAAAAAGAAGTATGAAAAATGTCGGAGTAAAAAAAGTGTGAAAAATGTCCGAGTAAAAAAGTGTGAAAAATGTCCGAGTAAAAAAGTGTGAAAATGTCTGAATAAAAAAAGTCTGAAAAATGTCCGGATATAAAAAGTGTGAAAAATGTCGGAGTAAAAAAAGTCTGAAAAATGTCGGAGTAAAAAAAGTCTGAAAAAATGTCTGAGTAATAAAAGTCTGAAAAATAGAAGTCTGAAAAATGTTCGAGTAAAAAGGTAAAAAAAAAAAGAAGTCCTAGTAAAAAAGTGTGAAAAAAGTCAGAGTAAAAAAAGTCTGAAAAATGTCTCAGTGTAAAAGTAAAAAAAAAAGAAGTCTGAAAAATGTCCGAGTAAAAAAAGTCTGAAAAATGTCTGAGTAAAAATGCCCAAGTAAAAAAAGTCTGAAAAATATCAGAGTAAAAAAGTAAAAAAAATAAGAAGTCACAGTAAAAAAAGTCTGAAAAATGTCTGAGTGAAAAAGTCAGAAAAATGTCTGAGTAAAAAAGTATAAAAAAAATAAGTCTGAGAAATGTCAGAGTAAAAAAGTCTGAAAAATTTCAAGTAAAAAAATCTGAAAAAATAGAAGTCTGAAAAATTTCAGAAAAGAAGTCTGAAAAATATCCCAGTAAAAAGTATGAAATAAAGAAGTCTGGAAAAATGTCTCAGTAAAAAAGTCTATAAAAACAGAAGTCTGAAAAATGTCCGAGTAAAAATGTAAAAAAAAAAGAAGTCCGAGTAAAAAAAGTCTGAAAAATGTCGGAGTAAAAAAAGTCTGAAAAAATGTCTGAGTAATAAAAGTCTGAAAAATAGAAGTCTGAAAAATGTTCGAGTAAAAAGGTAAAAAAAAAAAGAAGTCCTAGTAACAAAGTGTGAAAAAAGTCAGAGTAAAAAAAGTCTGAAAAATGTCCGAGTAAGAAAGTAAGAAAAAAAGAAGTCCGAGTAAAAAAGTGTGAAAAAAGTCAGTTAAAAAAGTCTGAAAAATGTCTAAGTGAAAAAGTCTGAAAAATGTCTGAGTAAAAATGTCTGGAAAAATGTCCGAGTAATAAAAGTGTGAAAAAAAGAAGTCTGAAAATATCAGAAAAAAAGTCTAAAAAATGTCCAAGTTAATAAAGTGTGAAAAATGACAGAAAAAAAGTTTGAAAAAAAGAAGTATGAAAAATGTCGGAGTAAAAAAAGTGTGAAAAATGTCCGAGTAAAAAAGTGTGAAAAATGTCCGAGTAAAAAAGTGTGAAAATGTCTGAATAAAAAAAGTCTGAAAAATATCCGGATATAAAAAGTGTGAAAAATGTCGGAGTAAAAAAAGTCTGAAAAATGTCGGAGTAAAAAAAGTCTGAAAAAATGTCTGAGTAATAAAAGTCTGAAAAATAGAAGTCTGAAAAATGTTCGAGTAAAAAGGTAAAAAAAAAAAGAAGTCCTAGTAAAAAAGTGTGAAAAAAGTCAGAGTAAAAAAAGTCTGAAAAATGTCTCAGTGTAAAAGTAAAAAAAAAAGAAGTCTGAAAAATGTCCGAGTAAAAAAAGTCTGAAAAATGTCTGAGTAAAAATGCCCAAGTAAAAAAAGTCTGAAAAATATCAGAGTAAAAAAGTAACAAAAATAAGAAGTCACAGTAAAAAAATTCTGAAAAAAGTCAAAGTAAAAAAAGTCTGAAAAATGTCTGAGTGAAAAAGTAAAAAAAAAAGAAGTCTGAAAAATATCTGAGTAAAAATGTCCGAGTAAAAAAGTCTGAAAAATGTCCGAGTAAAAAAGTAAAAAAAAAAGAAGTCAGAGTAAAAAAGTGTGAAAAAAGTCAGAGTAAAAAAAGTCTGACTGAAAAAGTGTGAAAAATGTCTGTGTAAAAATATCCAAGTAAAAAAGTCTGAAAAATGTCCGAGTAAAAAAGTTAAAAAAAAAGAAGTCTGAGTAAAAAAGTGTGAAAAAAGTCAGAGTAAAAAAAGTGTGAAAAATGTCTCAACAAAAAAAGTCTGAAAAATGCCCGGATATAAAAAGTCCGAAAAATGTCCGAATAACAAAAGTCTGAAAAACAGAAGTCTGAAAATATCAGAAAAAAAGTCTGAAAAATGTCCAAGTTAATAAAGTGTGAAAAATGACAGAAAAAAAGTTTGAAAAAAAGAAGTATGAAAAATGTCGGAGTAAAAAAAGTGTGAAAAATGTCCGAGTAAAAAAGTGTGAAAAATGTCAGAGTAAAAAAGTGTGAAAATGTCTGAATAAAAAAAGTCTGAAAAATGTCCGGATATAAAAAGTCTGAAAAATGTCGGAGTAAAAAAAGTCTGAAAAATATCGGAGTAAAAAAAGTCTGAAAAAATGTCTGAGTAATAAAAGTCTGAAAAATAGAAGTCTGAAAAATGTTCGAGTAAAAAGGTAAAAAAAAAAAGAAGTCCTAGTAACAAAGTGTGAAAAAAGTCAGAGTAAAAAAAGTCTGAAAAATGTCCGAGTAAGAAAGTAAGAAAAAAAGAAGTCTGAGTAAAAAAGTGTGAAAAAAGTCATTTAAAAAAGTCTGAAAAATGTCTGAGTGAAAAAGTCTGAAAAATATCTGAGTAAAAATGTCTGGAAAAATGTCTGAGTAATAAAAGTCTGAAAAAAAGAAGTCTGAAAATATCAGAAAGTTAATAAAGTGTGAAAAATGACAGAAAAAAAGTTTGAAAAAAAGAAGTATGAAAAATGTCGGAGTAAAAAAAGTGTGAAAAATGTCCGAGTAAAAAAGTGTGAAAAATGTCCGAGTAAAAAAGTGTGAAAATGTCTGAATAAAAAAAGTCTGAAAAATGTCCGGATATAAAAAGTGTGAAAAATGTCGGAGTAAAAAAAGTCTGAAAAATGTCGGAGTAAAAAAAGTCTGACAAAATGTCTGAGTAATAAAAGTCTGAAAAATAGAAGTCTGAAAAATGTTCGAGTAAAAAGGTAAAAAAAAAAAGAAGTCCTAGTAAAAAAGTGTGAAAAAAGTCAGAGTAAAAAAAGTCTGAAAAATGTCTCAGTGTAAAAGTAAAAAAAAAAGAAGTCTGAAAAATGTCCGAGTAAAAAAAGTCTGAAAAATGTCTGAGTAAAAATGCCCAAGTAAAAAAAGTCTGAAAAATATCAGAGTAAAAAAGTAAAAAAAATAAGAAGTCACAGTAAAAAAAGTCTGAAAAATGTCTGAGTGAAAAAGTCAGAAAAATGTCTGAGTAAAAAAGTATAAAAAAAATAAGTCTGAGAAATGTCAGAGTAAAAAAGTCTGAAAAATTTCAAGTAAAAATATCTGAAAAATATCCCAGTAAAAAGTATGAAATAAAGAAGTCTGGAAAAATGTCTCAGTAAAAAAGTCTATAAAAACAGAAGTCTGAAAAATGTCCGAGTAAAAAAGTGTGAAAAATGTCTGAATAAAAAAAGTCTGATAAATGTCGGAGTAAAAAAATTAGAAAAATGTCCGAATAAAAAGTATAAAAAGTCTGAAAAAAAGAAGTCTGAT
>CAKAOJ020001275.1:0-60576 GCA_916701645.2 Sebastolobus alascanus
TGTAAGTCAATTTATAACATTTTCCTGTTTCCTGTAGGGGGCGCTATGAATATCACTCATAATTACACAGATATGTCTTCAGGTCTGGACTATTATCCAGCTTTTGAAATTTGGGGCAGATCTGACTATATAAAGTCAAGTTAAAACAGCCTCCTGTGTCATGTCGAAACATCGAAATTCGCCGCGCCGCCACAACAACGCCGTTTCGTAAAAACACAAAAGCTTCAAAATTTAGCGTCGTGGAGGTGTTGAGATTCTGCTGCCCGACTTTGAGATGGATCTCTTGAATCCTCTAGGAGGAGTATCGTAAAGTTTAACACCTATAAAATGACAAAATAGCGTCTTCTCACATGACCTATGACATCACCGTTCGAGCGATCAAAAATTCCAAAACAAGTTTTTGTCACATTAGTTTGAGGGTTATACCATCCAAATTTGACGCGAATCCGATGAAGCCTCTAGGAGGAGTTCGTCAAAGTATGCGTAAAATGCATGAAAAACGCACAAAATTCAAGATGGCCGACTTCCGGGTGGGCGGGGCTAATGAAACCCAATGAGGAATATGTCTGAAATAATGAGCGGGATGTGTCTACCAAATTTCATGAATATAGGATCAACTATGTTCAAACTATGGCATTCCACGCGGTAGGGGGCGCTATGGAGCCCGCTTAACGCGCTGAACCCAATGGCTGTACATTCACGTAAAGTTCACAAGTGTCCATCTTTTTGCCAACTTTCATGAGTTTTCGAGTACACCAAGGTATGCGTAAAGGCTAAAAGACATAAGGGGGCGCTAGAGAGCCAACATGCCACGCCCAAGCCCAATTACACCAACAAATCTAAGTAAGTACTAGTGTGCATATGCGTGTAAAGTTTCATGAGTTTTTGTGCATCCTAAAGTCCTCAAACATGTGTTCGTAAATTTTAAAATCACGCAGGAAATCCAAGATGTCTGACTTCCTGTTGGCCGAAAAAATCTCAGAAATATTTAGGACGGACTTCAAGATGTGAGCAATGACATACTCGAATTTCGTGAAGATCGAAGTAACTTGTTCCGAAAACCTGTCTGCATTAGGGGGCGCTATAGAGCCCGCTGGCGACACCCGAGCCCAATCAGTACAGAACTTTGAATTTCGCACCAGTTCTGATGCGTATTCCACTTTTCATGAGTTTTCGTGCATCCTAAGGGCCTCAAAAACGCGATCTCCCAGCAGAAAAATAATAATAATTAAAGCTGCAAGCAGCGATGAGCGGGCCCTCGCCCCTTGCGGACGTCGGGGAACACGCTGTCACGCACTTCATGAAAGTCGGACACTGCACGTAACGGTTTGAGGGTATTTTCTGCGTGTTGCTGTTCATTTACGTTGCAGTAAATGAACTGTTGAGAACCTGTGGGGTATCCTTTAAAGGCACTTCTATGAGGGTGGGTGGCAGTACACAACCATATGCTATTGCCAGTAGGTGGCGCTATCACCATAACTCAATAACGGCAAGGATATGTCTTCAGGCCAAGACTCTTGTAAAACATGTCAAGTTTGGGGCTGATTCGACAATGCATAGTCAACTTAAAACATTTTCTTGTTTCCTGTAGGGGGCGCTATGACTATCACTCATAATTACACAGATATGTCTTCAGGCCTGAACTCTTATAAAACATGTCAAGTTTGAAGCTGATTGGACAATGTATAGTCAATTTATAACATTTTCCTGTTTCCTGTAGGGGGCGCTATGACTATCACTCATAATTACACAGATATGTCTTCAGGTCTGGACTATTATCCAGCTTGTGAAATTTGGGGCAGATCTGACTATATAAAGTCAAGTTAAATCAGACTCCTGTGTCATGTCAAAACATCGAAATTCGCCGCGCCGCCACAAGAACGCCGTTTCGCAAAAACACAAAAGCTTCGCAATTTAGCATCGTGAAGGTGTTGAGATTCTGCTGCCCGACTTTGAGATGGATCTCTTGAATCCTCTAGGAGGAGTATCGTAAAGTTTCACACCTATAAAATGACAAAATGGCGTCTTCTCACATGACCTATGACATCACCGTTCGAGCGATCAAAAATTCCTAAACAAGTTTTTGTCACATTAGTTTGAGGGTTATACCACACAAATTTGACGCGAATCCGATGAAGTGTCTAGGACGAGTTCGTAAAAGTATGCATGAAATGCATGAAAAACGCACAAAATTCAAGATGGGCCGACTTCCGGGTGGGCGGGGCTAATGAAACCCAATGAGGAATATGTCTGAAATAATGAGCGGGATATGTCTACCAAATTTCATGAATATAGGATCAACTATGTTCAAACTATGGCCTTCCACGCGGTAGGGGGCGCTATGGAGCCCGCTTAACACACTGAACCCAATGGCTGTACATTCACGTAAAGTTCACAAGTGTCCATCTTTTTGCCAACTTTCATGAGTTTTCGAGTACACCAAGGTATCCGTAAAGTCTAAAAGACACAAGGGGGCGCTATAGAGCCAACATGCCACGCCCAAGCCAAATTACACCACCAAACCAAAGTAAGTACTAGTGTGCATATGCGTGTAAAGTTTCATGAGTTTTTGTGCATCCGAAAGTCCTCAAACATGTGTTCGTAAATTTTAAAATCACGCAGGAAATCCAAGATGTCTGACTTCCTGTTGGCCGAAAAAATCTCAGAAATATTTAAGACGGACTTCAAGATGTGAGCAATGACATACTCGAATTTCGTGAATATCGAAGTAACTTGTTCCGAAAACCTGCCTGCATTAGGGGGCGCTATAGAGCCCGCTGGCGACACCCGAGTCCAATCAGTACAGAACTTTGAATTTCCCACCAGTTCTGATGCATATACCACTTTTCGTGAGTTTTCGTGCATCCTAAGGGCCTCAAAAATGCGATATTCCAGCAGAAAAATAATAATAATAACCCGAGCAAAAACAATAGGTTTCCTCGCACTTCGTGCCAGGACACCGTTGGGTCCTGGCACTTTCGTGCTCGGGCCCTAATAATAACCCGAGCAAAAACAATAGGTTCCTCGCACTTCGTGCCAGGACACCGTTGGGTCCTGGCACTTTCGTGCTCGGGCCCTAATAATAATCCTTAGAAAAACAATAGGTTTCCTCGCACTTCGTGCCAGGACACCGTTGGGTCCTGGCACTTTCGTGCTCGGGCCCTAATAACCCGAGCAAAAACAATAGGTTCCTCGCACTTCGTGCCAGGACACCGTTGGGTCCTGGCACTTTCGTGCTCGGGCCCTAATTAAAGCTGCAAGCAGCGATGAACGGGCCCGAGCACCTCTCCGCGCGTCTGGGGTACGCGCGGGACGCCAACCGACGCGGCCAGGCACAATGAAACCGGAACTCTGACGAGCACAATGACGTAGATCACACATGGTAAATTTCATGTGAATCGGATGATGTTTGTCACGTAACGCTGACTTCCTGTTGTCAGTAGGTGGCGCTATGACTATGAGTCAATATTGCCATGTAGATGTCCTCAGATCTGGACTACTATGTGGTATTTCAAGTTTGGGGCAGATTGGAAAAAGTACAGTCGAGTTACAATATTTTGTCTTTCAATGGCGAGTCATGCAAATTCTCCGCCACGCCACGTCAACGTCGTTTCAAAAAACCTCACGATTTGAATAACTTTTCATCACAAAGGTCTTCAGATTGTACTGACCAAATCTGAAGTTGATCGGGTTAAGTCTGTAGGAGGAGTTCGTTAAGGTACAAAGCCTGGAAATAGCCAAAAATATACGAAAAATTCACACAAAAATCAAGATGACCGACTTCCTGTTGGGTTTAGAGCATGGCACCAAGAGACTTTTTGTTAAGTCTACGGGTGATACATGTGCCTACCAAATCTCGAACATCTAGGTCAAACGTACCGCGAGGGCTGCTTTGTTGAAATTTTGTAGGGGGCGCTATTGAGCCCCCTTGCCACACACAAGCACCAAAACCATATCTGTTAACATATTTTAGCGCCGTTAATGAGTGTGCCAAGTTTTGTTTGTTTTTAAGCAATCCTAGCACCTCAAAAGCAACTTCCTGTTTCATGGCGAACAATACGTCGCCACGGCAACGGCATTTCACAAAAATACAAAACCTTCGCTGTCTGGCATCATGAAGGTCTTACCATTGTTGTGACCAAATTTGAGGTGGATCTGGTTAACCTGCTAACAGTAGTACACCAAAATATCGCGACAGTAACTTCCTGTTGCCACTAGGTGGCGCTATGAGTATGATTGAAAATTAGACTATAGATGTCTTCAGGCCGGGACGATCATCAAATGTTATTAATTTGGATAAGATCTGACCATCTGGAGTTGAGTTACAGCGGTTTGTTTTTTCATGGCGACTCATCGAAATTCGCCATATCACCACGGTGCCGCCATTTGATGAAAACTCACAATTTTCGAAAGGAAGCATCATCAAGGTCTTAAGGCTTTTCTCACCTAATTTGGTAAAGATGTGATTAATTTCTGAGGAGATGTACATCAACGTGTACAACATGACATTTCCTGTTACCACTAGGTGGCGCTATGACTGAGAGTCAAAATTTGCATGTGGATGTCATCAGACCAGGACCCTTATCATACATGTGACATTTAGAGCAGATTGGAAAAGGTATGCCAAAGTTACAGCAACTTCCTGTTTTTTGGCGAAAGGCGCTTTTTCGCCGCCACGCCACGGTCAGATTGTTCAATGAAAACTCACCAATTGAGTAACTTTTCATCCTTAAGGTCTTAAGATGGTCCTGACCAAATTTCAGGTCAATCTGATGAAATCTGGAGGAGGAGTTCGTTAAAGTACACGGCCTATAAAACGCAAAAAATGGGCAAAATTGCATATTAAATCCAATATGGCTGACTTCCTGTTGAGTTTTGGCCATACCTCCAAGAGGCTTTTTTGTGTGTCTTATCATGTTACATCTGTGTGCCAAATTTCATACTTGTAGGTGAAACCGGAGCGAGGGGCTCAAGTTTGCCAATTTTCTAGGGGGCGCTAGCGAGCCATTTTGCAACACCCGAATCCGAGACCCTTAAAATATCAAATTTTTCACCGAGTCTGACAAGTCTGCCAAGTTTAACAACTTTTCCAGCATGGCAAGGGCCTCAAAAAGGCGATTCATTTTTGTGAAAAAGAATAATAACAAGCAGCGATGAACGGGCCCGAGCACCTCTACGCACGTCTGGGGTACGCGCGGGATGCCAACCGACGCGGCCAGGCACAATGAAACCGGAACTCTGACGAGCACAATGACGTAGATCACACATGGTAAATTTCATGTGAATCGGATGATGTTTGTCACGTAACGCTGACTTCCTGTTGCCAGTAGGTGGCGCTATGACTATGAGTCAATATTGCCATGTAGATGTCCTCAGATCTGGACTACTATGTGGTATTTCAAGTTTGGGGCAGATTGGAAAAAGTACAGTCGAGTTACAATATTTTGTCTTTCAATGGCGAGTCATGCAAATTCTCCGCCACGCCACGTCAACGTCGTTTCAAAAAACCTCACGATTTGAATAATTTTCATCACAAAGGTCTTCAGATTGTACTGACCAAATCTGAAGTTGATCGGGTTAAGTCTCTAGGAGCAGTTCGTTAAAGTACAAAGCCTGGAAATAGCCCAAAATATACGAAAAATTCACACAAAAATCAAGATGACCGACTTCTGTTGGGTTTAGAGCATGGCACCAAGAGACTTTTTTTTAAGTCTACGGGTGATACATGTGCCTACCAAATCTCGAACATCTAGGTCAAACGTACCGCGAGGGCTGCTTTGTTGAAATTTTGTAGGGGGCGCTATTGAGCCCCCTTGCCACACACAAGCACAAAAACCATATCTGTTAACATATTTTAGCGCCGTTAATGAGTGTGCCAAGTTTTGTTTGTTTTTAAGCAATCCTAGCACCTCAAAAGCAACTTCTGTTTCATGGCGAACAATACGTCGCCACGGCAACGGCATTTCACGAAAATACAAAACCTTCGCTGTCTGGCATCATGAAGGTCTTACCATTGTTGTGACCAAATTTGAGGTGGATCTGGTTAACCTGCTAACAGTAGTACACCAAAATATGGCGACAGTAACTTCCTGTTGCCACTAGGTGGCGCTATGAGTATGATTGAAAATTAGACTGTAGATGTCTTCAGGCCGGGACGATCATCAAATGTTATTAATTTGGATAGGATCTGACCATCTGGAGTTGAGTTACAGCGGTTTGTTTTTTCATGGCGACTCATCGAAATTCGCCATATCACCACGGTGCCGCCATTTGATGAAAACTCACAATTTTCGAAAGGAAGCATCATCAAGGTCTTAAGGCTTTTCTCACCTAATTTGGTAAAGATGTGATTAATTTCTGAGGAGATGTACATCAACGTGTACAACATGACATTTCCTGTTACCACTAGGTGGCGCTATGACTGAGAGTCAAAATTTGCATGTGGATGTCATCAGACCAGGACCCTTATCATACATGTGACATTTAGAGCAGATTGGAAAAGGTATGCCAAAGTTACAGCAACTTCCTGTTTGTTGGCGAAAGGCGCTTTTTCGCCGCCACGCCACGGTCAGATTGTTCAATGAAAACTCACCAATTGAATAACTTTTCATCCTTATGGTCTTAAGATGGTCCTGACCAAATTTCAAGTCGATCTGATGAAATCTGGAGGAGAAGTTCGTTAAAGTACACGGCCTATAAAACGCAAAAAATGGGCAAAATCGCATATAAAATCCAATATGGCTGACTTCCTGTTGAGTTTTGGCCATACCTCCAAGAGGCTTTTTTGTGCGTCTCAACATGTTACATCTGTGTGCCAAATTTCATACTTGTAGGTGAAACCGGAGCGAGGGGCTCAAGTTTGCCAATTTTCTAGGAGGCGCTAGCGAGTCATTTTGCAACACCCGAGACCGAGACCCTTAAAATATCAAATTTTTCACCGCGTCTGATAGGTGTGCAAAGTTTAACAACTTTTCCAGCATGGCAAAGGCCTCAAAAACACGATTCATTTTAAGAATAATAATAATAATTAAAGCTGCAAGCAGCGATGAACGGGCCCGAGCACCTCTCCGCGCGTCGGGGGTACTGGCGGGACGCCAACTGACGCGGCCGGGCACAATGAAACCGGAAATCTGACGAGCACAACGACTTCAGCCACAAGACTATATGACAAACGGTGTTATGAAAAGGGTCGGGGCTAATGTGTATGGGGCTGGGTTAACCTTCACCAACTTATCAGGCACTCTCTGCTGAGTGATATGACACCTCTCACAAGAGCCTACGACAAACGCTTCATTAGTTAGTCAAGGGGGCGGAGCTTATGTGTAGGGGGCGGGATTAACCTTCACCAACTTATCAGGAACTTTCTGCTGAGTAATATGACACCTCTCACAAGAGTCTACGACAAACGCTTCATTAGTTAGTCAAGGGGGCGGGGCTTATGTGTAGGGGGCGGGGTTAACCTTCACCAACTAATCAGGCACTCTCTGCTGAGTGATATGACACCTCTCACAAGAGCCTACGACAAACGCTTCATTAGTTAGTCAAGGGGGCGGGGCTTATGTGTAGGGGGCGGGGTTAACCTTCACCAACTTATCAGGCACTCTCTGCTGAGTGATATGACACCTCTCACAAGAGCCTACGACAAACGCTTCATTAGTTAGTCAAGGGGGCGGAGCTTATGTGTAGGGGGCGGGATTAACCTTCACCAACTTATCAGGAACTTTCTGCTGAGTGATATGACACCTCTCACAAGAGTCTACGACAAACGCTTCATTAGTTAGTCAAGGGGGCGGGGCTTATGTGTAGGGGGCGGGGTTAACCTTCACCAACTTATCAGGCACTCTCTGCTGAGTGATATGACACCTCCCACAAGACTCTACGACAATCGGTTCATGACTTATGAAAGGGGGCGGGGCTAACGTATTGGGGCGGGGCCATGAGTCAATATGGACATGTATATGTCTTCAGGACTGGACCCTCATCATGTCTGAGAAATTTGGGGCAGATCGGATTATGTACAGTGTAGTTACAACAACTTCCTGTTTCATGGCGAATGGCCCAAAATGGCCGCCACGCCACGGTCAGGTCGTTCAGTGAAAACTCACCATTTTGATAACTTTTCATCCTTAAGGTCTTAAGATGGTCCTGACCAAATATCAAGTCGATCGGATTAAATTTGTAGGAGGAGTTCGTTAAAGTACGCGACCTATAAAACGCAAAAAATGGGCGAAAATCGCATATTATATTCAAAATGGCTGACTTCCTGTTGAATTTTGGGCATACCTCCAGAGGCTTTTTTGTGCGTCTCCACATGATACATCTGTCTGCCAAATTTCATACTTGTAGGTAAAACCGGAGAACGGATATCAAGTTTTCCAATTTTCTAGGGGGCGCTAGAGAGCCATTTTGCAAAATCCGAATCTGAGACCCTTAAAATATCAAATTTTTCACCGTGACTGATAAGTGTGCCAAGTTTAACAACTTTTCCAGCATGGCAAGGGCCTCAAAAAGGCGATTCATTTGGGAGGAGAAAAAGAAGAAAAATAATAATCCTTTCAGTTTCAATAGGGCCTTCGCTGGCCCGACGTTGTCGGTGCTCGGGCCCTAATAATTCCTTCAGTTTCAATAGGGCCTTCGCTGGCCCGACGTTGTCGGTGCTCGGGCCCTAATTAAAGCTGCAAGCAGCGATGAACGGGCCCGAGCACCTCTCCGCGCGTCAGGGGTACTGGCGGGACGCCGACTGATGCGGCCGGGCACAAGGAAACCGGAACTCTGACGAGCGCAACGACGTCTGTCACAAGATTCTACGACAAACGGAGTTTTGAAAGGGGGCGGGGCTTATGTGTAGGGGGCGGGGTTAATCTTCACCAACTTATCAGGCACTCTCTGCTGAGTGATATGACACCTCTCACAAGAGTATACGACAAACCGTTAATGAGTTATGAAAGGGGGCGGGGCTTATGTGTAGGGGGCGGGGTTAACCTTCACCAACTTATCCGGCACTCTCTGCTGAGTGATATGACACCTCTCACAAGAGCCTACGACAAACGCTTCATTAGTTAGTCAAGGGGGCGGAGCTTATGTGTAGGGGGCGGGATTAACCTTCACCAACTTATCAGGCACTCTCTGCTGAGTGATATGACACCTCTCACAAGAGCCTACGACAAATGCTTCATTAGTTAGTCAAGGGGGCGGAGCTTATTTGTAAGGGGCGGGATTAACCTCCACCAACTTATAAGGAACTTTCTGCTGAGTGATATGACACCTCTCACAAGAGTCTACGACAAACACTTCATTAGTTAGTCAAGGGGGCGGGGCTTATGTGTAGGGGGCGGGGTTAACCTTCACCAACTTATCAGGCACTCTCTGCTGAGTGATATGACACCTCCCACAAGACTCTACGACAATTGGTTCATTACTTATGAAAGTGGGCGGGGCTAACGTATTGGGGCGGGGCCATGAGTCAATATGGACATGTATATGTCTTCAGGACTGGACCCTCATCATGTCTGAGAAATTTGGGGCAGATCGGATTATGTACAGTGTAGTTACAACAACTTCCTGTTTCATGGCGAATGGCCCAAAATGGCCGCCACGCCACGGTCAGGTCGTTCAGTGAAAACTCACCATTTTGATAACTTTTCATCCTTAAGGTCTTAAGATGGTCCTGACCAAATTACAAGTCGATCCGATGAAGTCTGTCGGAGGAGTTCGTTAAAG
Source organism: Sebastolobus alascanus (assembly GCA_916701645.2). NCBI lineage: Eukaryota > Metazoa > Chordata > Actinopteri > Perciformes > Sebastidae > Sebastolobus > Sebastolobus alascanus. Next base: position 9,721 of record CAKAOJ020001275.1, read on the forward strand.
TACACGGCCTATAAAACGCCAAAAACGGGCAAAAATGGGCGAAATTCGCACATTAAATTCAAGATGGCTGACTTCCTGTTGAGTTTTGGGCATACCTACCAGAGACTTTTTTGTGCGTCTCCACATGATACATCTGTCTGCCAAATTTCATACTTGTAGGTAAAACCGGAGAACGGATATCAAGTTTTCCAATTTTCTAGGGGGCGCTAGAGAGCCATTTTGCAAAATCCGAATCCGAGACCCTTAAAATATCAAATTTTTCACCGCTTCTGACAAGTGTGCCAAGTTTCACAACTTTTCCAGCATGGCAAGGGCCTCAAAAAGGCGATTCATTTGAGAGAAGAAAAAGAATAATAATAATTAAAGCTGCAAGCAGCGATGAACGGGCCCGAGCACCTCTCCGCGCGTCGGGGGTACTGGCGGGACGCCGACTGACGCGGCCGGGCACAATGAAACCGGAACTCTGACGAGCGCAACGACGTCTGCCACAAGACTCTACGACAATCGGAGTTATGAAAGGGGGCGGGGCTTATGTGTAGGGGACGGGGTTAACCTTCACCAACTTATCCGGCACTCTCTGCTGAGTGATATGACACCTCTCACAAGGGTCTACGACAAATGGTTAATTAGTTAGTCAAGGGGGCGGGGATTATGTGTAGGGGGCGGGGTTAACCTTCACCAATGAAACAAGAACTCTCTGCTGAGTGATATGACACCTCCCACAAGACTGTACGACAATCGGTTCATGAGTTATGAAAGGGGGCGGGGCTAATGTGTAGGGGGCGGGGATAACCTTCACCAATGAAACATGGAGTCTCTGCTGAGTGCTATGACACCTCCCACAAAACTCTACGACAAACGGTTCATGAGTTATAAAAGGGGGCGGGGCTAATGTATAGCGGGGCGGGGATAGCCATATCAACTTATCAGGCACTCTCTGCTGAGTGATATGACACCTCCCACAAGAGTCTACGACAAACGGTTAATTAGTTAGTCAAGGGGGCGGGGCTTATGTGTAGGGGGCGGGGTTAACCTTCACCAACTAATCAGGCACTCATTACTGAGTGATATGACACCTCTCACAAGAGCCTACGACAAACGCTTCATTAGTTAGTCAAGGGGGCGGAGCTTATGTGTAGGGGGAGGGATTAACCTACACCAACTTATCAGGAACTTTCTGCTGAGTGATATGACACCTCTCACAAGAGTCTACGACAAACGCTTCATTAGTTAGTCAAGGGGGCGGGGCTTATGTGTAGGGGGCGGGGTTAACCTTCACCAACTTATCAGGCACTCTCTGCTGAGTGATATGACACCTCCCACAAGACTCTACGACAATCGGTTCATGACTTATGAAAGTGGGCGGGGCTAACGTATTGGGGCGGGGCCATGAGTCAATATGGACATGTATATGTCTTCAGGACTGGACCCTCATCATGTCTGAGAAATTTGGGCAGATCGGATTATGTACAGTGTAGTTACAACAACTTCCTGTTTCATGGCGAATGGCCCAAAATGGCCGCCACGCCACGGTCAGGTCGTTCAGTGAAAACTCACCATTTTGATAACTTTTCATCCTTAAGGTCTTAAGATGGTCCTGACCAAATATCAAGTCGATCGGATTAAATCTGTCGGAGGAGTTCGTTAAAGTACACAGCCTATAAAACGCGAAAAATGGGCAAAAATGGGCGAAATTCGCACATTAAATTCAAGATGGCTGACTTCCTGTTGAGATTTGGGCATGCCTCCAAGAGGATTTTTTGTCCGTCTCCACATGTTACATCTGTCTGCCAAATTTCATACATGTAGGTGAAACCGGAGCGAGGTTATCAATTTTTCAATATTTCTAGGGGGCGCTAGTGAGTCGTTTTGCAACAGCCAAACCTGAGACCATTAAAATACTAAAATTTTCACCGCTTCTGATAAGTACGCCAAGTTTAACAACTTTTCCAGCATGTTAAGGTCCCCAAAAAGGCGATTCATTGTAAGAAAAAGAAAAAGAAAAAGAATAATAAACACTACAGTTTCAATAGGGCCTTCGCTGGCCCGACGTTGTCGGTGCTCGGGCCCTAATTAAAGCTGCAAGCAGCGATGAACGGGCCCGAGCACCTCTCCGCGCGTCGGGGGTACTTGCGGGACGCCAACCGACGCGGCCGGGCACAATGATACCGGAACTCTGACGAGCGCAATGACGTAGATCACACAATGTAAATTTCATGTGAATCGGATGATGTTTTTCACGTAACGCTGACTGCCTTTTGCCAAAAGGTGGCGCTATGACTCTGAGTCAATATTGCCATGTAGATGTCCTCAGGTCTGGACTACTATGTGGTAGGTCAAGTTTGGGGCAGATTGGACCAATTACAGTCGAGTTACAACATTTTGTCTTTCAATGGCGAGTCATGCAAATTCTCCGCCACGCCACGTCAACGTCGTTTCAAAAAACCTCACGATTTGAATAACTTTTCATCACAAAGGTCTTCAGATTGTACTGACCAAATTTGAAGTTGATCGGGTTAAGTCTCTAGGAGCAGTTCGTTAAAGTACAAAGCCTGGAAATAGCCAAAAATATACGAAAAAATTCACACAAAAATCAAGATGACCGACTTCCTGTTGGGTTTAGAGCATGGCACCAAGAGACTTTTTTTTAAGTCTACGGGTGATACATGTGCCTACCAAATCTCGAACATCTAGGTCAAACGTACCACGAGGGCTGCTTTGTTGAAATTTTGTAGGGGGCGCTATTGAGCCCCCTTGCCACACACAAGCACCAAAACCATATTTGTTAACATATTTTAGCGCCGTTAATGAGTGTGCCAAGTTTTGTTTGTTTTTAAGCAATCCTAGCACCTCAAAAGCAACTTCCTGTTTCATGGCGAACAATACGTCGCCACGGCAACGGCATTTCACGAAAATACAAAACCTTCGCTGTCTGGCATCATGAAGGTCTTACCATTGTTGTGACCAAATTTGAGGTGGATCTGGTTAACCTGCTAACAGTAGTACACCAAAATATGGCGACAGTAACTTCCTGTTGCCACTAGGTGGCGCTATGAGTATGATTGAAAATTAGACTGTAGATGTCTTCAGGCCGGGACGATCATCAAATGTTATTAATTTGGATAAGATCTGACCATCTGGAGTTGAGTTACAGCGGTTTGTTTTTTCATGGCGACTCATCGAAATTCGCCATATCACCACGGTGCCGCCATTTGATGAAAACTCACAATTTTCGAAAGGAAGCATCATCAAGGTCTTAAGGCTTTTCTCACCTAATTTGGTAAAGATGTGATTAATTTCTGAGGAGAGGTACATCAACGTGTACAACATGACATTTCCTGTTACCACTAGGTGGCGCTATGACTGAGAGTCAAAATGTGCATGTGGATGTCATCAGGCCAGGACCCTTATCATACATGTGACATTTAGAGCAGATTGGAAAAGGTATGCCAAAGTTACAGCAACTTCCTGTTTTTTGGCGAAAGGCGCTTTTTCGCCGCCACGCCACGGTCAGATTGTTCAATGAAAACTCACCAATTGAATAACTTTTCATCCTTAAGGTCTTAAGATGGTCCTGACCAAATTTCAAGTCGATCTGATGAAAACTGGAGGAGGAGTTCGTTAAAGTACGCGACCTATATAACGCTAAAAATGGGCGAAAATCGTATATTATATTCAAAATGGCTGACTTCCTGTTGAATTTTGGGCATACCTACCAGAGACTTTTTTGTGCGTCTCCACATGATACATCTGTCTGCCAAATTTCATACTTGTAGGTAAAACCGGAGAACGGATATCAGTTTTTCCAATTTTCTAGGGGGCGCTAGTGAGCCATTTTGCAACACCCGAATCCGAGACCCTTAAAATATCAAATTTTTCACCGCCTCTGACAAGTGTGCCAAGTTTAACAACTTTTCCAGCATGGCAAGGGCCTCAAAAACGCGATTCATTTGAGAGAAAAATAATAATAATAATAATAAACATTACAGTTTCAATAGGGTCCTCGGACCCGACTTCGTCGGTGCTCGGGCCCTAATTAAAGCTGCAAGCAGCGATGAACGGGCCCGAGCACCTCTCCGCGCGTCGGGGGTACTGGCGGGACGCCGACCGACGCGGCCGGGCACAAGGAAACCGGAACTCCGACGAGCTCAACGACGTCTGCCACAAAACTGTATGACAAACGGAGTTATGAAAGAGGGCGGGGCTGATGTGTAGGGGGCGGGGATAACCTTCAACAACTTAACAGGCACTGTCTGCTGAGTGATATGACTCCTCTCACAAGAGACTACGACAAACGCTTCATTAGTTAGTCAAGGGGGCGGGGCTTGTGTTTAGGGGGCGGGGTTAACCTTCACCAACTTATCAGGCACTCTCTGCTGAGTGATATGACACCTCTCACAAGAGTCTACGACAAACGCTTCATTAGTTAGTCAAGGGGGCGGGGCTTATGTGTAGAGGGCGGGGTTAACCTTCACCAACTTATCAGGCACTCTCTGCTGAGTGATATGACACCTCTCACAAGAGTCTACGACAAACACTTCATTAGTTAGTCAAGGGGGCGGGGCTTATGTGTAGGGGGCGGGGTTAACCTTCACCAACTTATCAGGCACTCTCTGCTGAGTGATATGACACCTCTCACAAGAGTCTACGACAAACGCTTCATTAGTTAGTCAAGGGGGCGGGGCTTATGTGTAGGGGGCGGGGTTAACCTTCACCAACTTATCAGGCACTCTCTGCTGAGTGATATGACACCTCCCACAAGACTCTACGACAATCGGTTCATGACTTATGAAAGGGGGCGGGGCTAACGTATTGGGGCGGGGCCATGAGTCAATATGGACATGTATATTTCTTCAGGACTGGACCCTCATCATGCCTGACAAATTTGGGGCAGATCGGATTATGTACAGTGTAGTTACAACAACTTCCTGTTTCATGGCGAATGGCCCAAAATGGCCGCCACGCCACGGTCAGGTCGTTCAGTGAAAACTCACCATTTTGATAACTTTTCATCCTTAAGGTCTTAAGATGGTCCTGACCAAATATCAAGTCGATCGGATTAAATGTGTAGGAGGAGTTCGTTAAAGTACGCGACCTATAAAACGCCAAAAATTGGCGAAAATCGCATATTATATTCAAAATGGCTGACTTCCTGTTGAATTTTGGGCATACCTCCAAGAGGCTTTTTTGTGCGTCTCCACATGATACATCTGTCTGCCAAATTTCATACATGTAGGTGAAACTGGAGCGAGGTGCTCAATTTTTCAATATTTCTAGGGGGCGCTAGCGAGTCATTTTGCAACAGCCAAACCTGAGACCCTTAAAATACTAAAATTTTCACCGCTTCTGATAAGTACGCCAAGTTTAACAACTTTTCCAGCATGTTAAGGTCCCCAAAAAGGCGATTCATTTTAAGAAAAAGAAAAAGAAGAATAATAAACGCTACAGTTTCAATAGGGCCTTCGCTGGCCCGACGTTGTCGGTGCTCGGGCCCTAATAATAATAATAATAATAATCCTTTCAGTTTCAATAGGGTCCTCGGACCCGACTTCGTCGGTGCTCGGGCCCTAATTAAAGCTGCAAGCAGCGATGAACGGGCCCGAGCACCTCTCCGCGCGTCGGGGGTACTTGCGGGACGCCAACCGACGCGGCCGGGCACAATGATACCGGAACTCTGACGAGCGCAATGACGTAGATCACACAATGTAAATTTCATGTGAATCGGATGATGTTTTTCACGTAACGCTGACTGCCTTTTGCCAAAAGGTGGCGCTATGACTCTGAGTCAATATTGCCATGTAGATGTCCTCAGGTCTGGACTACTATGTGGTAGGTCAAGTTTGGGGCAGATTGGACCAATTACAGTCGAGTTACAACATTTTGTCTTTCAATGGCGAGTCATGCAAATTCTCCGCCACGCCACGTCAACGTCGTTTCAAAAAACCTCACGATTTGAATAACTTTTCATCACAAAGGTCTTCAGATTGTACTGACCAAATTTGAAGTTGATCGGGTTAAGTCTCTAGGAGCAGTTCGTTAAAGTACAAAGCCTGGAAATAGCCAAAAATATACGAAAAAATTCACACAAAAATCAAGATGACCGACTTCCTGTTGGGTTTAGAGCATGGCACCAAGAGACTTTTTTTTAAGTCTACGGGTGATACATGTGCCTACCAAATCTCGAACATCTAGGTCAAACGTACCACGAGGGCTGCTTTGTTGAAATTTTGTAGGGGGCGCTATTGAGCCCCCTTGCCACACACAAGCACCAAAACCATATTTGTTAACATATTTTAGCGCCGTTAATGAGTGTGCCAAGTTTTGTTTGTTTTTAAGCAATCCTAGCACCTCAAAAGCAACTTCCTGTTTCATGGCGAACAATACGTCGCCACGGCAACGGCATTTCACGAAAATACAAAACCTTCGCTGTCTGGCATCATGAAGGTCTTACCATTGTTGTGACCAAATTTGAGGTGGATCTGGTTAACCTGCTAACAGTAGTACACCAAAATATGGCGACAGTAACTTCCTGTTGCCACTAGGTGGCGCTATGAGTATGATTGAAAATTAGACTGTAGATGTCTTCAGGCCGGGACGATCATCAAATGTTATTAATTTGGATAAGATCTGACCATCTGGAGTTGAGTTACAGCGGTTTGTTTTTTCATGGCGACTCATCGAAATTCGCCATATCACCACGGTGCCGCCATTTGATGAAAACTCACAATTTTCGAAAGGAAGCATCATCAAGGTCTTAAGGCTTTTCTCACCTAATTTGGTAAAGATGTGATTAATTTCTGAGGAGAGGTACATCAACGTGTACAACATGACATTTCCTGTTACCACTAGGTGGCGCTATGACTGAGAGTCAAAATGTGCATGTGGATGTCATCAGGCCAGGACCCTTATCATACATGTGACATTTAGAGCAGATTGGAAAAGGTATGCCAAAGTTACAGCAACTTCCTGTTTTTTGGCGAAAGGCGCTTTTTCGCCGCCACGCCACGGTCAGATTGTTCAATGAAAACTCACCAATTGAATAACTTTTCATCCTTAAGGTCTTAAGATGGTCCTGACCAAATTTCAAGTCGATCTGATGAAAACTGGAGGAGGAGTTCGTTAAAGTACGCGACCTATATAACGCTAAAAATGGGCGAAAATCGTATATTATATTCAAAATGGCTGACTTCCTGTTGAATTTTGGGCATACCTACCAGAGACTTTTTTGTGCGTCTCCACATGATACATCTGTCTGCCAAATTTCATACTTGTAGGTAAAACCGGAGAACGGATATCAGTTTTTCCAATTTTCTAGGGGGCGCTAGTGAGCCATTTTGCAACACCCGAATCCGAGACCCTTAAAATATCAAATTTTTCACCGCCTCTGACAAGTGTGCCAAGTTTAACAACTTTTCCAGCATGGCAAGGGCCTCAAAAACGCGATTCATTTGAGAGAAAAATAATAATAACAAGCAGCGATGAACGGGCCCGAGCACCTTCACGCACGTCGTGGGTACTAGCGGGACCCCGTCGACAAACCCGTACATTTCAGTGACCATCGGACACTGCACGCACAAGTTAGACGTTATTTCCTGCGTGGATTGAGTGGCACAGGAAATGTCGTATTGCAAGTTTTTCACCACTTCCTGTGTCCACTATGTGGCGCTAGAGAACAAGAGCTAAAAATTCATTATGTTGCTTTTTATTAAGTGTGGATCACACAATGTAAATTTCATGTGAATCGGATGATGTCTGTCACGTAACGCTGACTTCCTGTTGCCAGTAGGTGGCACTATGACTATGAGTCAATATTAACATGTAGATGTCCTCAGGTCCGGACTACTATTTGGTAGGTCAAGTTTGGGGCAGATTGGACCAAATACTGTCGAGTTACAACATTTTGTCTTTCAATGGCGAGTCATGCAAATTCTCCGCCACGCCACGACAACGTCGTTTCAAAAAACCTCACGATTTGAATAACTTTTCATCACAAAGGTCTTCAGATTGTACTGACCAAATCTGAAGTTGATCGGGTTAAGTCTGTAGGAGGAGTTCGTTAAAGTACAAAGCCTGGAAATGGCCAAATATATACGAAAAATTCACACAAAAATCAAGATGGCCGACTTCCTGTTGGGTTTAGAGCATGGCACCAGAGACTTTTTGTTAAGTCTAAGGGTGATACATGTGCCTACCAAATCTCGAACATCTAGGTGAAACGTACCGCGAGGGCTGCTTTGTTGAAATTTTGTAGGGGGCGCTATTGAGCCCCCTTGCCACACACAAGCACAAAAACCATATCTGTTAACATATTTTAGCGCTGTTAATGAGTGTGCCAAGTTTCGTTTGTTTTTAAGCAATCCTAGCACCTCAAAAGCAACTTCCTGTTTCATGGCGAACAATACGTCGCCATGGCAACGGCATTTCACGAAAATACAAAACCTTCACTGTCTGGCGTCATGAAAGTCTTACCATTGTTGTGACCAAATTTGAGGTGGATCTGGTTAACCTGCTAACAGTAGTACACCAAAATATGGCGACAGTAACTTCCTGTTGCCACTAGGTGGCGCTATGAGTATGATTGAAAATTAGACTGTAGATGTCTTCAGGCCAGGACGCTCATCAAATGTAATTAATTTGTATAAGATCTGACCATCTGGAGTGGAGTTACAGCGGTTTGTTTTTTCATGGCGACTCATCGAAATTCGCCAAACCACCACTGCGCCGCCATTTGATGAAAACTCCCAATTTTCAAAAGGAAGCATCAACAAGGTCTTAAGGCTTTTCTCACCTAATTTGATGTAGATGTGATTAATTTCTGAGGCAGGGCACATCAACGTGTACAACATGACATTTCCTGTTACCACTAGGTGGCGCTATGACTGCGAGCCACAATTTGCATGTGGATGTCATCAAGCCAGGACTCTTATCACACATGCAAAATTTAGAGTAGATTGGAAAATGTATGCCAAAGTTACAACAACTTCCTGTTTTTTGGCGAAAGGCGCGTTTTCGCCGCCACGCCACGGTCAGGTCGTTAAGTGAAAACTCACCAATTGAATAACTTTTCATCCTTAAGGTGTTAAGATGGTCCTGACCAAATTTCAGGTCAATCTGATGAAATCTGGAGGAGGAGTTCGTTAAAGTACACGGCCTATAAAACGCAAAAAATGGGCAAAATTGCATATTAAATCCAATATGGCTGACTTCCTGTTGAGTTTTGGCCATACTTCCAACAGGCTTTTTTGTGTGGCTTATCATGTTACATCTGTCTGCCAAATTTCATACTTGTAGGTGAAACCGGAGCGAGGGGCTCAAGTTTTCCAATTTTCTAGGGGGCGCTAGCGAGCCATTTTGCAACACCCGAATCCGAGACCCTTAAAATATCAAATTTTTCACCGTGTCTGACAAGTGTGCCAAATTTAACAACTTTTCGAGCATGGCAAAGGCCTCAAAAACGCGATTCATTTGAGAGAAAAATAATAATAATTAAAGCTGCAAGCAGCGATGAACGGGCCCGAGCACCTCTCCGCGCGTCGGGGGTACTGGCGGGACGCCGACTGACGCGGCCGGGCACAATGAAACCGGAAATCTGACGAGCGCAACGACTTCAGCCACAAGACTCTATGACAAACGGTGTTATGAAAAGGGGCGGGGCTAATGTGTATGGGGCGGGGTTAACCTTCACCAACTTATCAGGCACTCTCTGCTGAGTGATATGACACCTCTCACAAGAGCCTACGACAAACGCTTCATTAGTTAGTCAAGGGGGCGGAGCTTATGTGTAGGGGGCGGGATTAACCTTCACCAACTTATCAGGAACTTTCTGCTGAGTGATATGACACCTCTCACAAGAGCCTACGACAAACGCTTCATTAGTTAGTCAAGGGGGCGGAGCTTATGTGTAGGGGGCGGGATTTACCTTCAACAACTTTTCAGGAACTTTCTGCTGAGTAATATGACACCTCTCACAAGAGCCTACGACAAACGCTTCATTAGTTAGTCAAGGGGGCGGGGCTTATGTGTAGGGGGCGGGGTTAACCTTCACCAACTAATCAGGCACTCTCTGTTGAGTGATATGACACCTCTCACAAGAGCCTACGACAAACGCTTCATTAGTTAGTCAAGGGGGCGGGGCTTATGTGTAGGGGGCGGGGTTAACCTTCACCAACTAATCAGGCACTCTCTGCTGAGTGATATGACACCTCTCACAAGAGCCTACGACAAACGCTTCATTAGTTAGTCAAGGGGGCGGGACTTGTGTGTAGGGGGCGGGGTTAACCTTCACCAACTTATCAGGCACTCTCTGCTGAGTGATATGACACCTCTCACAAGAGCCTACGACAATCGGTTCATGACTTATGAAAGGGGGCGGGGCTAACGTATTGGGGCGGGGCCATGAGTCAATATGGACATGTATATGTCTTCAGGACTGGACCCTCATCATGCCTGAGAAATTTGGGGCAGATCGGATTATGTACAGTGTAGTTATAACAACTTCCTGTTTCATGGCAAATGGCCAAAAATGGCCGCCACGCCACGGTCAGGTCGTTCAGTGAAAACTCACCATTTTGATAACTTTTCATCCTTAAGGTCTTAAGATGGTCCTGACCAAATATCAAGTCGATCGGATTAAGTTTGTAGGAGGAGTTCGTTAAAGTACGCGACCTATAAAACGCTAAAAATGGGCGAAAATCGCATATTATATTCAAAATGGCTGACTTCCTGTTGAATTTTGGGCATACCTACCGGAGGCTTTTTTGTGCGTCTCCACATGATACATCTGTCTGCCAAATTTCATACTTGTAGGTAAAACCGGAGAACGGATATCAAGTTTTCCAATTTTCTAGGGGGCGCTAGAGAGCCATTTTGCAAAATCCGAATCTGAGACCCTTAAAATATCAAATTTTTCACCGCTTTTGATAAGTGTGCCAAGTTTCACAACTTTTCCAGCATGGCAAGGGCCTCAAAAAGGCGATTCATTTGAGAGAAAATTAAAAAGAATTAAAGCTGCAAGCAGCGATGAACGGGCCCTCGCACCTTCCCGCACGTCGGGGGTACTGGCGGGACCCCGGTCGACACACCGGTACATTTCAGTGACCATCTGACACTGCACGCACAAGTTAGACGTTATTTCCTGTGTGGATTGAGTGGCACAGGAAATGTCGTATTGCAATTTTTTCACCACTTCCTGTGTCCACTATGTGGCGCTAGAGAACACGGGCTAAAAATGCATTATGTTGCTTTTCCACAAGTGTAGATCACACAATGTAAATTTCATGTGAATCGGATGATGTTTGTCACGTAACGCTGTCTTCCTGTTGCCAGTAGGTGGCGCTATGACTATAAGTCAATATTGCTATGTAGATGTCCTCAGACCTGGACTACTATGTGGTAGGTCAAGTTTGGGGCAGATTGGACCAAGTACAGTCGAGTTCGAACATTTTGTCTTTCAATGGCGAGTCATGCAAATTCTCCGCCACGCCACGTCAACGTCGTTTCAAAAAACCTCACGACTTGAATAACTTTTCATCACAAAGGTCTTCAGATTGTACTGACCAAATCTGAAGTTGATCGGGTTAAGTCTGTAGGAGGAGTTCGTTAAAGTACAAAGCCTGGAAATAGCCAAACATATACGAAAAATTCACACAAAAATCAAGATGACCAACTTCCTGTTGGGTTTAGAGCATGGCACCAAGAGACTTTTTGTTAAGTCTACGGGTGATACATGTGCCTACCAAATCTCGAACATCTAGGTCAAACGTACCGCGAGGGCTGCTTTGTTGAAATTTTGTAGGGGGCGCTATTGAGCCCCCTTGCCACACACAAGCACCAAAACCATATCTGTTAACATATTTTAGCGCCGTTAATGAGTGTGCCAAGTTTCGTTTGTTTTTAAGCAATCCTAGCACCTCAAAAGCAACTTCCTGTTTCATGGCGAACAATACGTCGCCACGGCAACGGCATTTCACGAAAATACAAAACCTTCGCTGTCTGGCATCATGAAGGTCTTACCATTGTTGTGACCAAATTTGAGGTGGATCTGGTTAACCTGCTAACAGTAGTACACCAAAATATGGTGACAGTAACTTCCTGTTGCCACTAGGTGGCGCTATGAGTATCATTAAAAATTAGACTGTAGGTGTCTTCAAGCCGGGACTCTCATCAAATGTTATTAATATGGATAAGATCTGACCATCTGGAGTTGAGTTACAGCGGTTTGTTTTTTCATGGCGACTCATCGAAATTCGCCATATCACCACGGTGCCGCCATTTGATGAAAACTCACAATTTTCGAACGGAAGCATCATCAAGGTCTTAAGGCTTTTCTCACCTAATTTGGTAAAGATGTGATTAATTTCTGAGGAGATGTACATCAACGTGTACAACATGACATTTCCTGTTACCACTAGGTGGCGCTATGACTGAGAGTCAAAATTTGCATGTGGATGTCATCAGGCCAGGACCCTTATCATACATGTGACATTTAGAGCAGATTGGAAAAGGTATGCCAAAGTTACAGTAACTTCCTGTTTTTTGGCGAAAGGCGCTTTTTCGCCGCCACGCCACGGTCAGGTCGTTCAATGAAAACTCACCAATTGAATAACTTTTCATCCTTAAGGTCTTAAGATGGTCCTGACCAAATTTCAAGTCGATCGGATTAAATGTGTAGGAGGAGTTCGTTAAAGTACGCAACCTATAAAACGCCAAAAATGGGCGAAAATCGCATATTATATTCAAAATGGCTGACTTCCTGTTGAATTTTGGGCATACCTCCAAGAGGCTTTTTTGTGCGTCTCCACATGATACATCTGTCTGCCAAATTTCATACTTGTAGGTAAAACCGGAGAACGGATATCAAGTTTTACAATTTTCTAGGGGGCGCTAGAGAGCCAATTTGCAAAACCCGAATCTGAGACACTTAAAATATCAAATTTTTCACCGCGTCTGATAAGTGTGCCAAGTTTAACAACTTTTCCAGCATGGCAAAGGCCTCAAAAACGCGATTCATTTGGGAGAAGAAAAAGAATAATAATAAAAAACACTACAGTTTCAATAGGGTCCTCGGACCCGACTTCGTCGGTGCTCGGGCCCTAATAATAATAATAATTAAAGCTGCAAGCAGCGATGAACGGGCCCGAGCACCTCTCCGCGCGTCGGGGGTACTGGCGGGACGCCGACTGACGCGGCCGGGCACAATGAAACCGGAAATCTGACGAGCGCAACGACTTCAGCCACAAGACTCTACGACAAACGGTGTTATGAAAGGGGGCGGGGCTAATGTGTATGGGGCGGGGTTAACCTTCACCAACTTATCAGGCACTCTCTGCTGAGTGATATGACACCTCTCACAAGAGCCTCCGACAAACGCTTCATTAGTTAGTCAAGGGGGCGGAGCTTATGTGTAGGGGCGGGATTAACCTTCACCAACTTATCAGGAACTTTCTGCTGAGTAATATGACACCTCTCACAAGAGCCTACGACAAACGCTTCATTAGTTAGTCAAGGGGGCGGGGCTTATGTGTAGGGGGCGGGGTTAACCTTCACCAACTAATCAGGCACTCTCTGCTGAGTGATATGACACCTCTCACAAGAGCCTACGACAAACGCTTCATTAGTTAGTCAAGGGGGCGGGGCTTATGTGTAGGGGGCGGGGTTAATCTTCACCAACTAATCAGGCACTCTCTGCTGAGTGATATGACACCTCTCACAAGAGCCTACGACAAACGCTTCATTAGTTAGTCAAGGGGGCGGAGCTTATGTGTAGGGGGCGGGATTAACCTTCACCAACTTATCAGGAACTTTCTGCTGAGTGATATGACACCTCTCACAAGAGTCTACGACAAACGCTTCATTAGTTAGTCAAGGGGGCGGGGCTTATGTGTTGGGGGCGGGGTTAACCTTCACCAACTTATCAGGCACTCTCTGCTGAGTGATATGACACCTCCCACAAGACTCTACGACAATCGGTTCATGACTTATGAAAGTGGGCGGGGCTAACGTATTGGGGCGGGGCCATGAGTCAATATGGACATGTATATGTCTTCAGGACTGGACCCTCATCATGTCTGAGAAATTTGGGGCAGATCGGATTATGTACAGTGTAGTTACAACAACTTCCTGTTTCATGGCGAATGGCCCAAAATGGCCGCCACGCCACGGTCAGGTCGTTCAGTGAAAACTCACCATTTTGATAACTTTTCATCCTTAAGGTCTTAAGATGGTCCTGACCAAATTACAAGTCGATCCGATGAAGTCTGTCGGAGGAGTTCGTTAAAGTACACGGCCTATAAAAGGCCAAAAACGGGCAAAAATGGGCGAAATTCGCACATTAAATTCAAGATGGCTGACTTCCTGTTGAATTTTGGGCATACCTCCCAGAGACTTTTTTGTGCGTCTCCACATGATACATCTGTCTGCCAAATTTCATACTTGTAGGTAAAACCGGAGAACGGATATCAGTTTTTCCAATTTTCTAGGGGGCGCTAGAGAGCCATTTTGCAAAATCCGAATCTGAGACCCTTAAAATATCAAATTTTTCACCGAGTCTGACAAGTCTGCCAACTTTAACAACTTTTCGAGCATGGCAAAGGCCTCAAAAAGGCGATTCATTTGAGAGAAGAAAAAGAAAAAGAATAATAATAAGAATTCCTTCAGTTTCAATAGGGCCTTCGCTGGCCCGACTTCGTCGGTGCTCGGGCCCTAATAACTAGCACCTCAAAAGCAACTTCCTGTTTCATGGCGAACAATACGTCGCCACGGCAACGGCATTTCACGAAAATACAAAACCTTCGCTGTCTGGCATCATGAAGGTCTTACCATTGTTGTTACCAAATTTGAGGTGGATCTGGTTAACCTGCTAACAGTAGTACACCAAAATATGGTGACAGTAACTTCCTGTTGCCACTAGGTGGCGCTATGAGTATGATTGAAAATTAGACTGTAGATGTCTTCAGGCCGGGACGATCATCAAATGTTATTAATTTGGATAAGATCTGACCATCTGGAGTTGAGTTACAGCGGTTTGTTTTTTCATGGCGACTCATCGAAATTCGCCATATCACCACGGTGCCGCCATTTGATGAAAACTCACAATTTTCGAACGGAAGCATCATCAAGGTCTTAAGGCTTTTCTCACCTAATTTGGTAAAGATGTGATTAATTTCTGAGGAGATGTACATCAACGTGTACAACATGACATTTCCTGTTACCACTAGGTGGCGCTATGACTGAGAGTCAAAATTTGCATGTGGATGTCATCAGGCCAGGACCCTTATCATACATGTGACATTTAGAGCAGATTGGAAAAGGTATGCCAAAGTTACAGTAACTTCCTGTTTTTTGGCGAAAGGCGCTTTTTCGCCGCCACGCCACGGTCAGGTCGTTCAATGAAAACTCACCAATTGAATAACTTTTCATCCTTAAGGTCTTAAGATGGTCCTGACCAAATTTCAAGTCGATCGGATTAAATGTGTAGGAGGAGTTCGTTAAAGTACGCAACCTATAAAACGCCAAAAATGGGCGAAAATCGCATATTATATTCAAAATGGCTGACTTCCTGTTGAATTTTGGGCATACCTCCAAGAGGCTTTTTTGTGCGTCTCCACATGATACATCTGTCTGCCAAATTTCATACTTGTAGGTAAAACCGGAGAACGGATATCAAGTTTTACAATTTTCTAGGGGGCGCTAGAGAGCCATTTTGCAAAACCCGAATCTGAGACCCTTAAAATATCAAATTTTTCACCGCGTCTGATAAGTGTGCCAAGTTTAACAACTTTTCCAGCATGGCAAAGGCCTCAAAAACGCGATTCATTTGGGAGAAGAAAAAGAATAATAATAAAAAACACTACAGTTTCAATAGGGTCCTCGGACCCGACTTCGTCGGTGCTCGGGCCCTAATTAAAGCTGCAAGCAGCGATGAACGGGCCCGAGCACCTCTCCGCGCGTCGGGGGTACTGGCGGGACGCCGACTGACGCGGCCGGGCACAATGAAACCGGAACTCTGACGAGAGCAACGACGTCTGCCACAAGACTCTACGACAAACGGAGTTATGAAAGGGGGCGGGGCTAATGTGTAGGGGGCAGGGATCACCTTCACCCACTTATCAGGCACTCTCTGCTGAGTGGTATGACACCTCTCACAAGAGTCTACGACAAACGCTTCATTAGTTAGTCAAGGGGGCGGGGCTTGTGTGTATGGGGCGGGGAGAACCTTCACCAATGAAACATGAACTCTCTGCTGAGTGATATGATACCACCCACGAGATTCTACGACAAACGGTTCATGAGTTATGAAAGGGGGCGTGGCTAACATATTGGGGCGTGGCCATGAGTCAATATGGACATGTATATGTCTTAAGGACTGGACCCTCATCATGCCTGAGAAATTTGGGGCAGATCGGATTATGTACAGATTTGTTACAACAACTTCCTGTTTCATGGCGAATGGCCCAAAATGGCCGCCACGCCACGGTCAGGTCGTTCAGTGAAAACTCACCATTTGAATAACTTTTCATCACAAAGGTCTTCAGATTGTACTGATCAAATCTGAAGTTGATCGGGTTAAGTCTGTAGGAGGCGTTCGTTAAAGTACAAAGCCTGGAACTGGCCAAAAATATACGAAGAATTCAAACAAAAATCAAGATGGCCGACTTCCTGTTGGGTTTAGAGCATGGCACCAAGAGACTTTTTTTTAAGTCTACGAATGATACATGTGCCTACCAAATCTCAAACATCTAGGTCAAACGTACCGCGAGGGCTGCTTTGTTGAAGTTTTTTAGGGGGCGCTATTGAGCCCCCTTGCCACACACAAGCACAAAAACTATATCTATTAACATATTTTAGGACCGTTAATGAGTGTGCCAAGTTCCGTTTGTTTTAAAGCAATCCTAGCACCTCAAAAACAACTTCCTTTTTGATGGCGAACAATACGTTGCCACGGCAACGGCATTTCACGAAAATTCAAAACCTTCGCTGGCTGGCATCATGAAGGTCTTACCATTGTTGTGAACAAATTTGAGGTGGATCTGGTTAACCTGCTAAGAGTAGTACACCAAAATATCACGACAGTTATGTCCTGTTGCCAACAGGTGGCGCTATGAGTATGATTGAAAATTAGACTGTAGATGTCTTCAGGCCAGGACGCTCATCAAATGTTATTAATTTTGATAAGATCTGACCATCTGGAGTCGAGTTACAGCGGTTTGTTTGTTCATGGCGTCTCATCGAAATTCGCCATACCACCACGGCGCCGCCATTCGATGAAAACTCACAGTTTTCGAAAGGAAGCATCATCAAGGTCTTAAGGCTTTTCTCACCTAGTTTGAGATAGATGTGATTAATTTCTGAGGCAGAGGACATCAACGTGTACAACATGAGATTTCCTGTTACCAATAGGTGGCGCTATGACTGCAAGCCAAAATTTGCATGTGGATGTCATCAGGCCAGGACCCTTATCACACATGAGAAATTTAGAGCAGATTGGAAAATGTATGCCAAAGTTACAACAACTTCCTGTTTTTTGGCGAAAGGCGCTTTTTCGCCGCCACGCCACGGTCAGGTCGTTCAGTGAAAACTCACCATTTGAATAACTTTTCATCCTTATGGTCTTAAGATGGTCCTGACCAAATTTCAAGTCGCTCTGAAAAAAATTGTAGGAGGAGTTCGTTAAAGTACGCGACCTATAAAACGCCAAAAATGGGCGAAAATCGCATATTATATTCAAAATGGCTGACCTCCTGTTGAATTTTGGGCATACCTCCCAGAGGCTTTTTTGTGCGTCTCCACATGCTACATCTGTCTGCCAAATTTCATACTTGTAGGTAAAACCGGAGAACGGATATCAACTTTTTCAATTTTCTAGGGGGCGCTAGAGAGCCATTTTGCAAAACCCGAATCTGAGACCCATAAAATATCAAATTTTTCACCGCGTCTGACAAATGTGCCAAGTTTAACAACTTTTCCAGCATGTTAAGGTCCTCAAAAAGGCGATTCATTTGGGAGGAGAAAAAGAAAAATAATAATCCCTTCAGTTTCAATAGGGTCCTCGGACCCGACTTCGTCGGTGCTCGGGCCCTAATAATAATAATAAACATTACAGTTTCAATAGGGTCCTCGGACCCGACTTCGTCGGTGCTCGGGCCCTAATAATTCCTTCAGTTTCAATAGGGCCTTCGCTGGCCCGACTTCGTCGGTGCTCGGGCCCTAATAACCCGAGCAAAAACAATAGGTTCCTCGCACTTCGTGCCAGGACACCGTTGGGTCCTGGCACTTTCGTGCTCGGGCCCTAATTAAAGCTGCAAGCAGCGATGAGCGGGCCCTCGCCCCTTGCGAACGTCGGGGAACACGCTGTCGCCCACTTCATGAGAGTCGGACACCGCACGTAACGGTTTGAGGGTATTTTCTGCGTGTGGCGCGCGTTGCCGTAAATGACCTGTTGAGAACCTGTGGGGCATCCTGTAAAGGCACTTCTATGAGGGTGGGTGGCAGTACACAACCATATGCTATTGCCAGTAGGTGGCGCTATCACCATAACTCAATAACGGCAGGGATATGTCTTCAGGCCAAGACTCTTGTAAAACATGTCAAGTTTGGGGCTGATTCGACAATGCATAGTCAACTTACAACATTTTCTTGTTTCCTGTAGGGGGTGCTATGACTATCACTCATAATTACACAGATATGTCTTCAGGTCTGGACTATTATCCAGCTTGTGAAATTTGGGGCAGATCGGACGATGTAAAGTCAAGTTAAAACAGCCTCCTGTGTCATGTTGAAACATCGAAATTCGCCGCGCCGCCAAAACAACGCCGTTTCGCAAAAACACAAAAGCTTCGCAATTTAGCATCGTGAAGGTGTTGAGATTCTGCTGCTCGACTTTGAGATGGATCTCTTGAATCCTCTAGGAGGAGTATCGTAAAGTTTAACACCTATAAAATGACAAAATGGCGTCTTCTCACATGACCTATGACATCACCGTTCGAGCGATCAAAAATTCCTAAACAAGTTTTTGTCACATTAGTTTGAGGGTTATACCACACAAATTTGACGCGAATCCGATGAAGTGTCTAGGAGGAGTTCGTAAAAGTATGCATGAAATGCATGAAAAACGCACAAAATTCAAGATGGCCGACTTCCGGGTGGGAGGGGCTAATGAAACCCAATGAGGAATATGTCTGAAATAATGAGCGGGATATGTCTACCAAATTTCATGAATATAGGATCAACTATGTTCAAACTATGGCCTTCCACGCGGTAGGGGGCGCTATGGAGCCCGCTTAACATGCTGAACCCAATGGCTGTACATTCACGTAAAGTTCACAAGTGTCCATCTTTTTGCCAACTTTCATGAGTTTTCGAGTACACCAAGGTATCCGTAAAGTCTAAAAGACACAAGGGGGCGCTATAGAGCCAACATGCCACGCCCAAGCCAAATTACAACACCAAATCAAAGTAAGTACTAGTGTGCATATGCGTGTAAAGTTTCATGAGTTTTTGTGCATCCGAAAGTCCTCAAACATGTGTTCGTAAATTTTAAAATCACGCAGGAAATCCAAGATGTCTGACTTCCTGTTGGCCGAAAAAATCTCAGAAATATTTAAGACGGACTTCAAGATGTGAGCAATGACATACTCGAATTTCGTGAAGATCGAAGTAACTTGTTCCGAAAACCTGCCTGCATTAGGGGGCGCTATAGAGCCCGCTGGCGACACCCGAGTCTAATCAGTACAGAACTTTGAATTTCCCACCAGTTCTGATGCATATACCACTTTTCGTGAGTTTTCGTGCATCCTAAGGGCCTCAAAAATGCGATATTCCAGCAGAAAAATAATAATAATAACCCGAGCAAAAACAATAGGTTTCCTCGCACTTCGTGCCAGGACACCGTTGGGTCCTGGCACTTTCGTGCTCGGGCCCTAATTAAAGCTGCAAGCAGCGATGAGCGGGCCCTCGCCCCTTGCGGACGTCGGGGAACACGCTGTCGCCCACTTCATGAAAGTCGGATACCGCACGTAACAGTTTGAGGGTATTTTCTACGTGGGGCGCGCGTTGCCGTAAATGACCTGTTGAGAACCTATGGGGTATCCTTTAAAGGCACTTCTATGAGGGTGGGTGGCAGTACACAACCATATGCTATTGCCAGTAGGTGGCGCTATCACCATAACCAAATAACGGCATGGATAAATCATCAGGCAAAGACTCTTATAAAACGTGTCAAATTTGGTGCTGATTGGACAATGTATAGTCAATTTACCACAACTTCCTGTTTCCTGTAGGGGGCGCCATGACTATCACTCATAATGGCACGTATATTTCTTCAGGCCGGGACTCTTATAAAACATGTCAAATTTGGGGAAGATTGGACAATGCATAGTCAATTTACAACATTTTCCTGTTTCCTGTAGGGGGCGCTATGACTATCACTCATAAAGTTACATATATGTCTTCAGGCCTGGACTGTTATCCAGCTTGTGAAATTTTGGGCAGATCGGACTATGTAAAGTCAAGTTAAATCAGACTCCTGTGTCATGTCAAAACATCGAAATTCGCCGCGCCGCCACAAGAACGCCGTTTCGCAAAAACACAAAAGCTTCGCAATTTAGCATCGTGAAGGTGTTGAAATTCTGCTGCCCGACTTTGAGATGGATCTCTTGAATCCTCTAGGAGGAGTATCGTAAAGTTTCACACCTATAAAATGACAAAATGGCGTCTTCTCACATGACCTATGACATCACCGTTCGAGCGATCAAAAATTCCTTCGCAATTTAGCGTCACACCAGTTTGAGGGTTATACCACCCGAATTTGACGTGAATCCGATGAAGCCTCTAGGAGGAGTTCGTCAAAGTATGCGTAAAATGCATGAAAAACGCACAAAATTCAAGATGGCCGACTTCCGGTTGGGCGGGGCTAATGAAACCCAATGAGGAATATGTCTGAAATAATGAGCGGGATGTGCCTACCAAATTTCATGAACATAGGATCAACTATGTTGAAACTATGGCCTTCCACGCGTTAGGGGGCGCTATGGAGCCCGCTTAACGCGCTGAACCCAATGGCTGTACATTCACGTACAGTTCACAGGTGTCCATGTTTTTGCCAAATTTCATGAGTTTTCGAGTACAACAAGGTATGCGTAAAGGCTAAAAGACATAAGGGGGCGCTAGAGAGCCAACATGCCACGCCCAAGCCAAATTACACCACCAAATCAAATTAAGTACTAGTGTGCATATACGTGTAAAGTTTCATGAGTTTTTGTGCATCCTAAAGTCCTCAAACATGTGTTCGTAAATTTTAAAATCACGCAGGAAATCCAAGATGGCTTACTTCCTGTTGGCCGAAAAAATCTCATAAATATTTAAGACGGACTTCAAGATGTGAGCAATGACATACTCGAATTTCGTGAAGATCGAAGTAACTTTTCCTGAAAACTTCCTGCATTAGGGGGCGCTATAGAGCCCGCTGGCGACACCCGAGCCATATCAGTACAGAACTTTGAATTTCCCACCAGGTCTGATGCATATTCAACTTTTCGTGAGTTTTCGTGCATCCTAAGGGCCTCAAAAATCCGATCTCCCAGCGGACGTCGGGGAACACGCTGTCGCGCACTTCATGAAACACTGCACGTAACAGTTTGAGGGTATTTTCTACGTGGGGCGCGCGTTGCCGTAAATGACCTGTTGAGAACCTATGGGGTATCCTTTAAAGGCACTTCTATGAGGGTGGGTGGCAGTACACAACCATATGCTATTGCCAGTAGGTGGCGCTATCACCATAACCAAATAACGGCATGGATAAATCATCAGGCAAAGACTCTTATAAAACGTGTCAAATTTGGGGCTGATTGGACAATGTATAGTCAATTTACCACAACTTCCTGTTTCCTGTAGGGGGCGCTATGACTATCACTCATAATGGCACGTATATTTCTTCAGGCCGGGACTCTTATAAAACATGTCAAATTTGGGGAAGATTGGACAATGCATAGTCAATTTACAACATTTCCCTGTTTCCTGTAGGGGGCGCTATGACTATCACTCATAAAGTTACATATATGTCTTCAGGCTTGGACTGTTATCCAGCTTGTGAAATTTGGGGCAGATCGGACGATGTAAAGTCAAGTTAAATCAGACTCCTGTGTCATGTCAAAACATCGAAATTCGCCGCGCCGCCACAAGAACGCCGTTTCGCAAAAACACAAAAGCTTCGCAATTTAGCATCGTGAAGGTGTTGAGATTCTGCTGCCCGACTTTGAGATGGATCTCTTGAATCCTCTAGGAGGAGTATCGTAAAGTTTCACACCTATAAAATGACAAAATGGCGTCTTCTCACATGACCTATGACATCACCGTTCGAGCGATCAAAAATTCCTTCGCAATTTAGCGTCACACCAGTTTGAGGGTTATACCACCCGAATTTGACGCGAATCCGATGAAGTCCCTAGGAGGAGTTCGTCAAAGTATGCGTAAAATGCATGAAAAACGCACAAAATTCAAGATGGCCGACTTCCTGGTGGGCGGGGCTAATGACACCCAATGAGGAATATGTCTGAAATAATGAGCGGGATTTGCCTACCAAATTTCATGAATATAGGATCAACTATGTTTAAACTATGGCCTTCCACGCGGTAGGGGGCGCTATGGAGCCCACTTAACGCGCTGAACCCAATGGCTGTACATTCACGTACAGTTTACAGGTGTCCATGTTTTTGCCAACTTTCATGAGTTTTCGAGTACAACAAGGTATGCGTAAAGGCTAAAAGACATAAGGGGGCGCTAGAGAGCCAACATGCCACGCCCAAGACAAATTACACCATCAAATCAAAGTAAGTACTAGTGTGCATATGCGTGTAAAGTTTCACTAGTTTTCGTGCATCCTAAAGTCCTCAAACATGTGTTCGTAAATTTTAAAATCACGCAGGAAATCCAAGATGGCTGACTTCCTGTTGGTCGAAAAAATCTCATAAATATTTAAGACGGACTTCAAGATGTGAACAATGACATACTCGAATTTCGTGAAGATCGAAGTAACTTTTCCTGAAAACTGCCTGCATTAGGGGGCGCTATAGAGCCCGCTGGCGACACCCGAGTCCAATCAGTACAGAACTTTGAATTTCCCACCAGGTCTGATGCATATTCCACTTTCTGTGAGTTTTCGTGCATCCTAAAGGCCTCAAAAATGCGATCTCCCAGCGGAAAAATAATAATAATAATTAAAGCTGCAAGCAGCGATGAGCGGGCCCTCGCCGCTTGCGCACGTCGGGGAACACGCTGTCGTGCACTTTCGCACGTTGGGGAACACGCTGTCGCGCACTTCCATGAAAGTCGGACAACGCACGTAACAGTAAGAGGGTGTTTTCTGCGTGCAGCGCGTGGCGCCGTAAATGACCTGTTGAAAACCTGTGGGGCATCCTTTAAAGGCACTTCTATGAGGCTGGGTAGCAGTATACAACCATTTCCTGTTGCCAGTAGGTGGCGCTATCACCATAACCAAATAACGGCATGGATAAATCATCAGGCAAAGACTCTTATAAAACGTGTGAAGTTTGGGAAAGATTAGACGATGCATAGTCAATTTACAACAACTTCCTGTTTCCTGTAGGGGGCGCTATGACTATCACTCATAATTACACATATATTTCTTTAGGCCCGGACTCTTATAAAACATGCCAAATTTGGGGAAGATTGGACAATGCATAGTCAATTTACAACATTTTCCTGTTTCCTGTAGGGGGCGCTATGACTATCACTCATAAAGTTACATATATGTCTTCAGGCCTGGACTCTTATCCAGCTTGTGAAATTTGGGGCAGATAGGACGATGTAAAGACAAGTTAAATCAGACTCCTGTGTCATGTCAAAACATCGAAATTCGCCGCGCCGCCATAAGAACGCCGTTTCGCAAAAACACAAAAGCTTCGCAATTTAGTATTGTGAAGGTGTTGAGATTCTGCTGCCCGACTTTGAGATGGATCTCTTGAGTCCTCTAGGAGGAGTATCGTAAAGTTCCAGACCTATAAAGTGACAAAATGGCGTCTTCTCACATGACCTATGACATCACCGTTCGAGCGATCAAAAATTCCTTCGCAATTTAGCATCACATCAGTTTGAGGGTTATACAACCCAAATTTTACACGAATCCAATGAAGCCTCTAGGAG
The DNA here is from genome assembly GCA_916701645.2 of Sebastolobus alascanus. Taxonomy (NCBI): domain Eukaryota; kingdom Metazoa; phylum Chordata; class Actinopteri; order Perciformes; family Sebastidae; genus Sebastolobus; species Sebastolobus alascanus. Next base: position 33,877 of record CAKAOJ020001275.1, read on the forward strand.
GAGTTCGTCAAAGTATGCAGAAAATACATAAAAAACGCACAAAATTCAAGATGGCCGACTTCCGGGTGGGCGGGGCTAATGAAACCCAATGAGGAATATGTCCGAAATAATGAGCGGGATGTGCCTACCAAATTTCATGAATATAGGATAAACTTTGTTCAAACTATGGCCTACCACGCGTTAGGGGGCGCTATGGAGCCCGCTGGCGACGCCCAAGCCCAAACACTACAGAACATTGCAATTTTCGCGACTTCTGATGTGCATACCAATTTTCAAGAGTTTTCGTGCATCCTAAGGGCCTCAAAAATGCGATATTCCAGCAGAAAAATAATAATAATAATTAAAGCTGCAAGCAGCGATGAGCGGGCCCTCGCCCCTTGCGGACGTCGGGGAACACGTTGTCGCCCACTTCATGAAAGTCGGACACCGCACGTAACGGTTTGAGGGTATTTTCTGCGTGTGGCGCGCGTTGCCGTAAATGACCTGTTGAGAACCTATAGGTTATCCTTTAAAGGCACTTCTATGAGGGTGGGTGGCATTACACAACCATATGCTATTGCCAGTAGGTGGCGCTATCACCATAACTCAATAACAGCACGTATATGTCTTCAGGCCAAGACTCTTGTAAAACATGTCAAGTTTGGGGCTGATTCGACAATGCATAGTCAACTTACAACATTTTCCTGTTTCCTGTAGGGGGCGCTATGACTATCACTCATAATGAAACGTTTATGTCTTCAGGCCTGAACTCTTATCCAGCTTGTGAAATTTGGGGCAGATCAGACTACGTAAAGTCAAGTTACAACATTTTCCTGTTTCCTATAGGGGGCGCTATGACTATCACTCATAAAGTTACATATATGTCTTCAGGCCTGGACTCTTATCCAGCTTGTGGAATTTGGGGCAGATCGGACAATGTAAAGTCAAGTTAAATCAGACTCCTGTGTCATGTCAAAACATCGAAATTCGCCACGCCCCCACAAGAACGCCGTTTCGCAAAAACACAAAAGCTTCGCAATTTAGCATCGTGAAGGTGTTGAGATTCTGCTGCCCGACTTTGAGATGGATCTCTTGAATCCTCTAGGAGGAGTATCGTAAAGTTTCACACCTATAAAGTGACAAAATGGCGTATTCCCACATGACCTATGACATCACCGTTCGAGCGATCAAAAATTCCTTCGCAATTTAGCGTCACATTAGTTTGAGGGTTATACCATCCAAATTTGACGCGAATCAGATGAAGCCTCCAGGAGGAGTTCGTCAAAGTATGCAAAAAATACATGAAAAACGCACAAAATACAAGATGGCCGACTTCCGGGTGGGCGGAGCTAATGAAACCCAATGAGGAATATGTCTGAAATAATGAGCAGGATGTGCATACCAAATTTCATGAATATAGGATCAACTTTGTTCAAACTATGGCCTTCCACGCGTTAGGGGGCGCTATGGAGCTCGCTGGCGACGCCCAAGCCCAAACACTACAGAACATTGCAATTTTCGCGACTTCTGATGTGCATACCAATTTTCAAGAGTTTTCGTGCATCCTAAGTGCCTCAAAAACGCGTTTTCGCAGCAGAAAAATAATAATAATAATAATAATAATAATAATAATCCTTAGAAAAACAATAGGTTTCCTCGCACTTCGTGCCAGGACACCGTTGGGTCCTGGCACTTTCGTGCTCGGGCCCTAATTAAAGCTGCAAGCAGCGATGAACGGGCCCGAGCACCTCTCCGCGCGTCGGGGGTACTTGCGGGACGCCAACCGACGCGGCCGGGCACAATGATACCGGAACTCTGACGAGCGCAATGACGTAGATCACACAATGTAAATTTCATGTGAATCGGATGATGTTTTTCACGTAACGCTGACTGCCTTTTGCCAAAAGGTGGCGCTATGACTCTGAGTCAATATTGCCATGTAGATGTCCTCAGGTCTGGACTACTATGTGGTAGGTCAAGTTTGGGGCAGATTGGACCAATTACAGTCGAGTTACAACATTTTGTCTTTCAATGGCGAGTCATGCAAATTCTCCGCCACGCCACGTCAACGTCGTTTCAAAAAACCTCACGATTTGAATAACTTTTCATCACAAAGGTCTTCAGATTGTACTGACCAAATTTGAAGTTGATCGGGTTAAGTCTCTAGGAGCAGTTCGTTAAAGTACAAAGCCTGGAAATAGCCAAAAATATACGAAAAAATTCACACAAAAATCAAGATGACCGACTTCCTGTTGGGTTTAGAGCATGGCACCAAGAGACTTTTTTTTAAGTCTACGGGTGATACATGTGCCTACCAAATCTCGAACATCTAGGTCAAACGTACCACGAGGGCTGCTTTGTTGAAATTTTGTAGGGGGCGCTATTGAGCCCCCTTGCCACACACAAGCACCAAAACCATATTTGTTAACATATTTTAGCGCCGTTAATGAGTGTGCCAAGTTTTGTTTGTTTTTAAGCAATCCTAGCACCTCAAAAGCAACTTCCTGTTTCATGGCGAACAATACGTCGCCACGGCAACGGCATTTCACGAAAATACAAAACCTTCGCTGTCTGGCATCATGAAGGTCTTACCATTGTTGTGACCAAATTTGAGGTGGATCTGGTTAACCTGCTAACAGTAGTACACCAAAATATGGCGACAGTAACTTCCTGTTGCCACTAGGTGGCGCTATGAGTATGATTGAAAATTAGACTGTAGATGTCTTCAGGCCGGGACGATCATCAAATGTTATTAATTTGGATAAGATCTGACCATCTGGAGTTGAGTTACAGCGGTTTGTTTTTTCATGGCGACTCATCGAAATTCGCCATATCACCACGGTGCCGCCATTTGATGAAAACTCACAATTTTCGAAAGGAAGCATCATCAAGGTCTTAAGGCTTTTCTCACCTAATTTGGTAAAGATGTGATTAATTTCTGAGGAGAGGTACATCAACGTGTACAACATGACATTTCCTGTTACCACTAGGTGGCGCTATGACTGAGAGTCAAAATGTGCATGTGGATGTCATCAGGCCAGGACCCTTATCATACATGTGACATTTAGAGCAGATTGGAAAAGGTATGCCAAAGTTACAGCAACTTCCTGTTTTTTGGCGAAAGGCGCTTTTTCGCCGCCACGCCACGGTCAGATTGTTCAATGAAAACTCACCAATTGAATAACTTTTCATCCTTAAGGTCTTAAGATGGTCCTGACCAAATTTCAAGTCGATCTGATGAAAACTGGAGGAGGAGTTCGTTAAAGTACGCGACCTATATAACGCTAAAAATGGGCGAAAATCGTATATTATATTCAAAATGGCTGACTTCCTGTTGAATTTTGGGCATACCTACCAGAGACTTTTTTGTGCGTCTCCACATGATACATCTGTCTGCCAAATTTCATACTTGTAGGTAAAACCGGAGAACGGATATCAGTTTTTCCAATTTTCTAGGGGGCGCTAGTGAGCCATTTTGCAACACCCGAATCCGAGACCCTTAAAATATCAAATTTTTCACCGCCTCTGACAAGTGTGCCAAGTTTAACAACTTTTCCAGCATGGCAAGGGCCTCAAAAACGCGATTCATTTGAGAGAAAAATAATAATAATAATAATAAACATTACAGTTTCAATAGGGTCCTCGGACCCGACTTCGTCGGTGCTCGGGCCCTAATAATAATAAACCTTACAGTTTCAATAGGGTCCTCGGACCCGACTTCGTCGGTGCTCGGGCCCTAATTAAAGCTGCAAGCAGCGATGAGCGGGCCCTCGCCCCTTGCGGACGTCGGGGAACACGCTGTCGCGCACTTCATGAAAGTCGGACACTGCACGTAACAGTTTGAGGGTATTTTCTGCGTGTGGCGCGCGTTGCCGTAAATGACCTGTTGAGAACCTGTGGGGCATCCTTTAAAGGCACTTCTATGAGGGTGGGTGGCAGTACACAACCATATGCTATTGCCAGTAGGTGGCGCTATCACCATAACTCAATAACGGCAGGGATATGTCTTCAGGCCAAGACTCTTATAAAACATGTCAAGTTTGGGGCTGATTGGACAATGCATAGTCAACTTACAACATTTTCCTGTTTCCTGTAGGGGGCGCTATGACTATCACTCATAATTACACATATATGTCTTCAGGCCGGGACTCTTATAAAACATATCAAATTTGGGGAAGATTGGACAATGCATATTCACTTTACAACATTTTCCTGTTTCCTGTAGGGGGCGCTATGACTATCACTCATAATGAAACGTTTATGTCTTCAGGCCTGAACTCTTATCCAGCTTGTGAAATTTGGGGCAGATCAGACTACGTAAAGTCAAGTTACAACATTTTCCCTATTCCTGTAGGGGGCGCTATGACTATCACTCATAAAGTTACATATATGTCTTCAGGCCTGGACTCTTATCCAGCTTGTGAAATTTGGGGCAGATAGGACGATGTAAAGACAAGTTAAAGCAGACTCCTGTGTCATGTCAAAACATCGAAATTCGCCGCGCCGCCATAAGAACGCCGTTTCGCAAAAACACAAAAGCTTCGCAATTTAGCATTGTGAAGGTGTTGAGATTCTGGAGCCCGACTTTGAGATGGATCTCTTGAGTCCTCTAGGAGGAGTATCGTAAAGTTCCAGACCTATAAAGTGACAAAATGGCGTCTTCTCACATGACCTATGACATCACCGTTCGAGCGATCAAAAATTCCTTCGCAATTTAGCATCACATCAGTTTGAGGGTTATACAACCCAAATTTTACACGAATCCGATGAAGCCTCTAGGAGGAGTTCGTCAAAGTATGCAGAAAATACATAAAAAACGCACAAAATTCAAGATGGCCGACTTCCGGGTGGGCGGGGCTAATGAAACCCAATGAGGAATATGTTTGAAATAATGAGCGGGATGTGCCTACCAAATTTCATGAATATAGGATAAACTTTGTTCAAACTATGGCCTACCACGCGTTAGGGGGCGCTATGGAGCCCGCTGGCGACGCCCAAGCCCAAACACTACAGAACATTGCAATTTTCGCGACTTCTGATGTGCATACCAATTTTCAAGAGTTTTCGTGCATCCTAAGGGCCTCAAAAATGCGATATTCCAGCAGAAAAATAATAATAATAATAATAATAATAATAATAATAATAATAATAATAACCCGAGCAAAAACAATAGGTTTCCTCGCACTTCGTGCCAGGACACCGTTGGGTCCTGGCACTTTCGTGCTCGGGCCCTAATAATAACCCGAGCAAAAACAATAGGTTCCTCGCACTTCGTGCCAGGACACCGTTGGGTCCTGGCACTTTCGTGCTCGGGCCCTAATAATAATAATAATAACCCGAGCAAAAACAATAGGTTTCCTCGCACTTCGTGCCAGGACACCGTTGGGTCCTGGCACTTTCGTGCTCGGGCCCTAATAATAATAATCTTGGCAAAAACAATAGGTTTCCTCGCACTTCGTGCCAGGACACCGTTGGGTCCTGGCACTTTCGTGCTCGGGCCCTAATAATCCTTAGAAAAACAATAGGTTTCCTCGCACTTCGTGCCAGGACACCGTTGGGTCCTGGCACTTTCGTGCTCGGGCCCTAATTAAAGCTGCAAGCAGCGATGAGCGGGCCCTCGCCCCTTGCGGACGTCGGGGAACACGCTGTCGCGCACTACATGAAAGTCGGACACTTCACGTAACAGTTTGAGGGTATTTTCTGCGTGGGGCGCGCGTTGCCATAAATGACCTGTTGAGAACCTGTGGGGCATCCTTTAAAGGCACTTCTATGAGGGTGGGTGGCAGTATACAACGCTATTGCCAGTAGGTGGCGCAATCACCATAACTCAATGACGGGAGGGATATGTCTTCAGGCCAAGACTCTTATAAAACATGTCAAGTTTGGGGCTGATTGGACAATGTATAGTCAATTTACAGCAACTTCCTGTTTCCTGTAGGGGGCGCTATGACTATCACTCATAATGAAACGTTTATGTCTTCAGGCCTTAACTCTTATCCAGCTTGTGAAATTTCGGGCAGATCAGACTACGTAAAGTCAAGTTACAACATTTTCCTGTTTCCTGTAGGGGGCGCTATGACTATCACTCATATTTACACATATATGTCTTCAGGCCGGGACTCTTATAAAACATGTCAAGTTTGGGACTGATTGAACAATGTATAGTTAATTTACAACATTTTCCTGTTTTCTGTAGGGGGCGCTATGACTATAACTCATAAAGTTACATATATGTCTTCAGGCCTGGACTCTTATCCAGCTTGTGAAATTTGGGGCAGATCGGACGATGTAAAGTCAAGTTAAATCAGACTCCTGTGTCATGTCAAAACATCGAAATTCGCCGCGCCGCCAAAACAACGCCGTTTCGTAAAAACACAAAGCTTCGCAATTTAGCATCATGAAGTCTTTGAGATTCTGCTGCCCGACTTTGAGATGGATCTCTTGAATCCTCTAGGAGGAGTATCGTAAAGTTTCACACCTATAAAATGACAAAATGGCGTCTTCTCACATGACCTATGACATCACCGTTCGAGCGATCAAAAATTCCTTCGCAATTTAGCGTCACATTAGCTTGAGGGTTATACCACCCGAATTTGACGTGAATCCGATGAAGTCCCTAGGACGAGTTCGTAAAAGTATGCAGAAAATACATGAAAAACGCACAAAATTCAAGATGGCCGACTTCCGGGTGGGCGGGGATAATGAAACCCAATGAGGAATATGTCTGAAATAATGAGCGGGATGTGCCTACCAAATTTCATGAATATAGGATCAACTATGTTCAAACTATGGCCTTCCACGCGGTAGGGGGCGCTATGGAGTCCGCTTAACGCGCTGAACCCAATGGCTGTACATTCACGTAAAGTTCACAAGTGTCCATCTTTTTGCCAACTTTCATGAGATTTCGAGTATACCAAGGGCGTCAAAGGTATGTTCAAAGGCTAAAAAGACATAAGGGGGCGCTAAAGAGCCACCATGCCACACCAAAGCCCAATTACACCACCAAATCAAAGAAAGTACTAGTGTGCATATGCGTGTAAAGTTTCATGAGTTTTTGTGCATCCTAAAGTCCTCAAACATATGTTCGTAAAATTTAATATCACGCAGGAAATCCAAGATGGCTGACTTCCTGTTCGCCAAAAAAATCTCACAAATATTTAGTACGCTCTTGCAGATGTGAGCAATGACATACTCGAATTTCGTGCAGATTGAAGTAACTTTTTCTCAGACCTGTCTGCAGTAGGGGGCGCTATGGAGCCCGCTGGCAACACCCGAGCCCAATCACTACTGAATATTGCAATTTTCGCGACTTCTGATGCATATTCCAATTTCCATGAGTTTTCGTGCATCCTAAGTGCCTCAAAAACGCGATCTCGCAGCAGAAAAATAATAATAATAATAATAATCCTTAGAAAAACAATAGGTTTCCTCGCACTTCGTGCCAGGACACCGTTGGGTCCTGGCACTTTCGTGCTCGGGCCCTAATAATCCTTAGAAAAACAATAGGTTTCCTCGCACTTCGTGCCAGGACACCGTTGGGTCCTGGCACTTTCGTGCTCGGGCCCTAATTAAAGCTGCAAGCAGCGATGAGCGGGCCCTCGCCGCTTGCGCACGTCGGGGAACACGCTGTCGTGCACTTTCGCACGTTGGGGAACACGCTGTCGCGCACTTCCATGAAAGTCGGACAACGCATGTAACAGTAAGAGGGTGTTTTCTGCGTGCAACGCGTGGCGCCGTAAATGACCTGTTGAAAACCTGTGGGGCATCCTTTAAAGGCACTTCTATGAGGCTGGGTAGCAGTATACAACCATTTCCTGTTGCCAGTAGGTGGCGCTATCACCATAACCAAATAACGGCATGGATAAATCATCAGGCAAAGACTCTTATAAAACGTGTGAAGTTTGGGAAAGATTAGACAATGCATAGTCAATTTACAACATTTTCCTGTTTCCTGTAGGGGGCGCTATGACTATCTGTCATAATTATACATATATGTCTTCAGGCCGTGACTCTTATAAAACATGTCAAGTTTGGGGCTGATTGGACAATTTATAGTCAATTTATAACATTTTCCTGTTTCCTGTAGGGGGCGCTATGACTATCTGTCATAATTATACATATATGTCTTCAGGCCGGGACTCTTATAAAACATGTCAAGTTTGGGGCTGATTGGACAATATATAGTCAATTTACAACATTTTCCTGTTTCCTGTAGGTGGCGCTATGATTATCACTCATAAAGTTACATATATGTCTTCAGGCCTGGACTCTTATCCAGCTTGTGAAATTTGGGGCAGATCAGATTATGTAAAGTCAAGTTAAATCAGACTCCTGTGTCATGTCAAAACATCGAAATTCGCCGCGCCGCCACAAGAACGCCGTTTCGCAAAAACACAAAAGCTTCGCAATTTAGCATCGTGAAGGTGTTGAGATTCTGCTGCCCGACTTTGAGATGGATCTCTTGAATCCTCTAGGAGGAGTATCGTAAAGTTTCACACCTATAAAATGACAAAATGGCGTCTTCTCACATGACCTATGACATCACCGTTCGAGCGATCAAAAATTCCTTCGCAATTTAGCGTCACATTAGTTTGAGGGTTATACCATCCAAATTTGACGCGAATCAGATAAAGCCTCCAGGAGGAGTTCGTCAAAGTATGCAAAAAATACATGAAAAACGCACAAAATTCAAGATGGCCGACTTCCTGGTGGGCGGGGCTAATGAAACCCAATAAGGAATATGTCTGAAATAATGAGCAGAATGTGCCTACCAAATTTCATGAATATAGGATAAACTTTGTTCAAACTATGGCCTACCACGCGTTAGGGGGCGCTATGGAGCCCGCTTAACACGCTGAACCCAATGGCTGTACATTCACGTAAATTTCACAGGTGTCCATCTTTTTGACAACTTTCATGAGTTTACGAGTATACCAAGGGCGTTTTAGGTATGTTCAAAGGCTAAAAAGACATAAGGGGGCGCTATAGAGCCAACATGCCACACCCAAGCCCAATTACACCACCATATCAAAGAAAGTACTAGTGTGCATATGCGTGTAAAGTTTCATGAGTTTTTGTGCATCCTAAAGTCCTCAAACATGTGTTCGTAAAATTTAATATCACGCAGGAAATCCAAGATGGCTGACTTCCTGTTCACCAAAAAAATCTCACAAATATTTAGTACGCTCTTGCAGATGTGAGCAATGACATACTCGAATTTCGTGCAGATTGAAGCAACTTTTTCTCAGACCTGCCAGCATTAGGGGGCGCTATGGAGCCCGCTGGCGACACCCGAGCCCAATCACTACAGAATATTGCAATTTTCGCGACTTCTGATGCATATTCCAAGTTCCATGAGTTTTCGTGCATCCTAAGTGCCTCAAAAACGCGATCTCGCAGCAGAAAAATAATAATAATTAAAGCTGCAAGCAGCGATGAGCGGGCCCTCGCCCCTTGCGGACGTCGGGGAACACGCTGTCGCGCACTTCATGAAAGTCGGACACTGCACGTAACAGTTTGAGGGTATTTTCTGCGTGTGGCGCGCGTTGCCGTAAATGACCTGTTGAGAACCTGTGGGGCATCCTTTAAAGGCACTTCTATGAGGGTGGGTGGCAGTACACAACCATATGCTATTGCCAGTAGGTGGCGCTATCACCATAACTCAATAACGGCAGGGATATGTCTTCAGGCCAAGACTCTTGTAAAACATGTCAAGTTTGGGGCTGATTCGACAATGCATAGTCAACTTACAACATTTTCTTGTTTCCTGTAGGGGGCGCTATGACTATCACTCATAATTACACAGATATGTCTTCAGGCCGGGACTCTTATAAAACATGTCAAGTTTGAAGCTGATTGGACAATGTATAGTCAATTTATAACATTTTCCTGTTTCCTGTAGGGGGCGCTATGACTATCACTCATAATTACACAGATATGTCTTCAGGTCTGGACTATTATCCAGCTTGTGAAATTTGGGGCAGATCTGACTATATAAAGTCAAGTTAAAACAGCCTCCTGTGTCATGTCGAAACATCGAAATTCGCCGCGCCGCCACAACAACGCCGTTTCGTAAAAACACAAAAGCTTCAAAATTTAGCGTCGTGGAGTTGTTGAGATTCTGCTGCCCGACTTTGAGATGGATCTCTTGAATCCTCTAGGAGGAGTATCGTAAAGTTTAACACCTATAAAATGACAAAATGGCGTCTTCTCACATGACCTATGACATCACCGTTCGAGCGATCAAAAATTCCTAAACAAGTTTTTGTCACATTAGTTTGAGGGTTATACCATCCAAATTTGACGCGAATCCGATGAAGCCTCTAGGAGGAGTTCGTCAAAGTATGCGTAAAATGCATGAAAAACGCACAAAATTCAAGATGGCCGACTTCCGGGTGGGCGGGGCTAATGAAACCCAATGAGGAATATCTCTGAAATAATGAGCGGGATGTGCCTACCAAATTTCATGAATATAGGATCAACTATGTTCAAACTATGGCATTCCACGCGGTAGGGGGCGCTATGGAGCCCGCTTAACGCGCTGAACCCAATGGCTGTACATTCACGTAAAGTTCACAAGTGTCCATCTTTTTGCCAACTTTCATGAGTTTTCGAGTACACCAAGGTATGCGTAAAGGCTAAAAGACATAAGGGGGCGCTAAAGAGCCAACATGCCACGCCCAAGCCAAATTACACCACCAAGTCAAAGTAAGTACTAGTGTGCATATGCGTGTAAAGTTTCACGAATTTTTGTGCATCCGAAAGTCTTCAAACATGTGTTCGTAAATTTTAAAATCACGCAGGAAATCCAAGATGGCTGACTTCCTGTTGGCCGAAAAAATCTCATAAATATTTAAGACGGACTTCAAGATGTGAGCAATGACATACTCGAATTTCGTGAAGATCGAAGTAACTTGTTCCGAAAACCTGCCTGCATTAGGGGGCGCTATAGAGCCCGCTGGCGACACCCGAGCCCAATCAGTACAGAACTTTGAATTTCCCACCAGTTCTGATGTATATACCACTTTTCGTGAGTTTTCGTGCATCCTAAGGGCCTCAAAAATGCGATATTCCAGCAGAAAAATAATAATAACCCGAGCAAAAACAATAGGTTCCTCGCACTTCGTGCCAGGACACCGTTGGGTCCTGGCACTTTCGTGCTCGGGCCCTAATTAAAGCTGCAAGCAGCGATGAGCGGGCCCTCGCCCCTTGCGGACGTCGGGGAACACGCTGTCGCCCACTTCATGAAAGTCGGACACCGCACGTAACGGTTTGAGGGAATTTTCTGCGTGTGGCGCGCATTGCCGTAAATGACCTGCTGAGAACCTATGGGGTATCCTTTAAAGGCACTTCTATGAGGGTGGGTGGCAGTACACAACCATATGCTATTGCCAGTAGGTGGCGCTATCACCATAACTCAATGACGGCAGGGATATGTCTTCAGGCCGGGACTCTTGTAAAACATGTCAAGTTTGGGGCTGATTCGACAATGCATAGTCAACTTACAACATTTTCCTGTTTCCTGTAGGGGGCGCTATGACTATCACTCATAATGAAACGTTCATGTCTTCAGACCTGAACTCTTATCCAGCTTGTGAAATTTGGGGCAGATCAGACTACGAAAAGTCAAGTTACAACATTTTCCTGTTTCCTGTAGGGGGCGCTATGACTATCACTCATAAAGTTACATATATGTCTTCAGGCCTGGACTCTTATCCAGCTTGTGAAATTTGGGGCAGATCGGACGATGTAAAGTCAAGTTAAATCAGACTCCTGTGTCATGTCAAAACATCGAAATTCGCCGCGCCGCCACAAGAACGCCGTTTCGCAAAAACACAAAAGCTTCGCAATTTAGCATCGTGAAGGTGTTGAGATTCTGCTGCCCGACTTTGAGATGGATCTCTTGAATCCTCTAGGAGGAGTATCGTAAAGTTTCACACCTATAAAGCGACAAAATGGCGTCTTCTCACATGACCTATGACATCACCGTTCGAGCGATCAAAAATTCCTTCGCAATTTAGCGTCACATTAGCTTGAGGGTTATACCACCCGAATTTGACGTGAATCCGATGAAGTCCCTAGGACGAGTTCGTCAAAGTATGCATCAAATACATGAGAAACGCACAAAATTTAAGATGGCCGACTTCCAGGTGGGCGGGGCTAATGAAACCCAATGAGAAATATGTCTGAAATAATGAGCAGGATGTGCCTAGCAAATTCCATGAATGTAGGATCAACTTTGTTCAAACTATGGCCTTCCACACATTAGGGGCGCTATGGAGCCCGCTTAACACGCTGAACCCAATCGCTGCACATTCACAGAAAGTTCACAGGTGTCCATCTTTTTGCCAACTTTCATGAGTTTTCGAGTACCAAGGCCTAGGTATGGTCAAAGGCTAAAAGACATAAGGGGGCGCTAAAGAGCCAACATGCCACACCCAAGCCCAATTACACCACCAAATCAAAGTAAGTACTAGTGTGCATATGCGTGTAAAGTTTCATGAGTTTTTGTGCATCCTAAAGTCCTCAAACATGTGTTCGTAAAATTTAAAATCACGCAGGAAATCCAAGATGGCTGACTTCCTGTTCGCCGAAAAAAATCTCACAAATATTTAGTACGGACTTGCAAGATGTGAGCAATGACATACTCGAATTTCGTGCAGATTGAAGTAACTTTTTCTCAGACCTGCCAGCATTAGGGGGCGCTATGGAGCCCGCTGGCGACACCCGAGCCCAATCACTACAGAATATTGCAATTTTCGCGACTTCTGATGCATATTCCAATTTCCATGAGTTTTCGTGCATCCTAAGTGCCTCAAAAACGCGATCTCGCAGCAGAAAAATAATAATAATTAAAGCTGCAAGCAGCGATGAGCGGGCCCTCGCCCCTTGCGGACGTCGGGGAACACGCTGTCGCGCACTACATGAAAGTCGGACACTTCACGTAACAGTTTGAGGGTATTTTCTGCATGGGGCGCGCGTTGCCGTAAATGACCTGTTGAGAACCTGTGGGGCATCCTTTAAAGGCACTTCTATGAGGGTGGGTGGCAGTATACAACGCTATTGCCAGTAGGTGGCGCAATCACCATAACTCAATGACGGGAGGGATATGTCTTCAGGCCAAGACTCTTATAAAACATGTCAAGTTTGGGGCTGATTGGACAATGTATAGTCAATTTACAACAACTTCCTGTTTCCTGTAGGGGGCGCTATGACTATCACTCATAATGAAACGTTTATGTCTTCAGGCCTTAACTCTTATCCAGCTTGTGAAATTTCGGGCAGATCAGACTACGTAAAGTCAAGTTACAACATTTTCCTGTTTCCTGTAGGGGGCGCTATGACTATCACTCATATTTACACATATATGTCTTCAGGCCGGGACTCTTATAAAACATGTCAAGTTTGGGACTGATTGGACAATGTATAGTTAATTTACAACATTTTCCTGTTTCCTGTAGGGGGCGCTATGACTATAACTCATAAAGTTACATATATGTCTTCAGGCCTGGACTCTTATCCAGCTTGTGAAATTTGGGGCAGATCGGACGAAGTAAAGTCAAGTTAAATCAGACTCCTGTGTCATGTCAAAACATCGAAATTCGCCGCGCCGCCAAAACAACGCCGTTTCGTAAAAACACAAAAGCTTCGCAATTTAGCATCATGAAGTCTTTGAGATTCTGCTGCCCGACTTTGAGATGGATCTCTTGAATCCTCTAGGAGGAGTATCGTAAAGTTTCACACCTATAAAATGACAAAATGGCGTCTTCTCACATGACCTATGACATCACCGTTCGAGCGATCAAAAATTCCTTTGCAATTTAGCGTCACATTAGCTTGAGGGTTATACCACCCGAATTTGACGTGAATCCGATGAAGTCCCTAGGACGAGTTCGTAAAAGTATGCAGAAAATACATGAAAAACGCACAAAATTAAAGATGGCCGACTTCCGGGTGGGCGGGGCTAATGAAACCCAATGAGGAATATGTCTGAAATAATGAGCGGGATGTGCCTGCCAAATTTCATGAATATAGGATCAACTATGTTCAAACTATGGCCTTCCACGCGGTAGGGGGCGCTATGGAGTCCGCTTAGCGCGCTGAACCCAATGGCTGTACATTCACGTAAAGTTCACAAGTGTCCATCTTTTTGCCAACTTTCATGAGATTTCGAGTATACCAAGGGCGTCAAAGGTATGTTCAAAGGCTAAAAAGACATAAGGGGGCGCTAAAGAGCCACCATAGCACACCAAAGCCCAATTACACCACCAAATCAAAGAAAGTACTAGTGTGCATATGCGTGTAAAGTTTCATGAGTTTTTGTGCATCCTAAAGTCCTCAAACATATGTTCGTAAAATTTAATATCACGCAGGAAATCCAAGATGGCTGACTTCCTGTTTGCCAAAAAAATCTCACAAATATTTAGTACGCACTTGCAGATGTGAGCAATGACATACTCGAATTTCGTGCAGATTGAAGTAACTTTTTCTCAGACCTGTCTGCAGTAGGGGGCGCTATGGAGCCCGCTGGCAACACCCGAGCCCAATCACTACTGAATATTGCAATTTTCGCGACTTCTGATGCATATTCCAATTTCCATGAGTTTTCGTGCATCCTAAGTGCCTCAAAAACGCGATCTCGCAGCAGAAAAATAATAATAATAATTAAAGCTGCAAGCAGCGATGAGCGGGCCCTCGCCCCTTGCGGACGTCGGGGAACACGCTGTCGCCCACTTCATGAGAGTCGGACACCGCACGTAACGGTTTGAGGGTATTTTCTGCGTGTGGCGCGCGTTGCCGTAAATGACCTGTTGAGAACCTGTGGGGCATCCTTTAAAGGAACTTCTATGAGGGTGGGTGGCAGTACACAACCATTTGCTATTGCCAGTAGGTGGCGCTATCACCATAACTCAATAACGGCAGGGATATGTCTTCAGGCCGGGACTCTTGTAAAACATGTCAAGTTTGGGGCTGATTCGACAATGCATAGTCAACTTACAACATTTTCTTGTTTCCTGTAGGGGGCGCTATGACTATCACTCATAATTACACAGATATGTCTTCAGGCCTGAACTCTTATAAAACATGTGAAGTTTGAAGCTGATTGGACAATGTATAGTCAATTTACAACGACTTGCTGTTTCCTGTAGGGGGCGCTATGACTATCACTCATAATTACACATATATGTCTTCAAACCTGGACTGTTATCCAGCTTGTGAAATTTGGGGCAGATCGGACGATGTAAAGTCAAGTTACAACATTTTCCTGTTTCCTGTAGGGGGCGCTATGACTATCACTCATAAAGTTACATATATGTCTTCAGGCCTGGACTGTTATCCAGCTTGTGAAATTTGGGGCAGATCGGACGATGTAAAGTCAAGTTAAATCAGACTCCTGTGTCATGTCAAAACATCGAAATTCGCCGCGCCGCCACAAGAACGCCGTTTCGCAAAAACACAAAAGCTTCGCAATTTAGCATCGTGAAGGTGTTGAGATTCTGCTGCCCGACTTTGAGGTGGATCTCTTGAATCCTCTAGGAGGAGTATCGTAAAGTTTAACACCTATAAAATGACAAAATGGCGTCTTCTCACATGACCTATGACATCACCGTTCGAGCGATCAAAAATTCCTTCGCAATTTAGCGTCACACCAGTTTGAGGGTTATACCACCCGAATTTGACGCGAATCCGATGAAGTCCCTAGGACGAGTTCGTCAAAGTATGCATAAATTACATGAAAAACGCACAAAATTCAAGATGGCCGACTTCCTGGTGGGCGGGGCTAATGAAACCCAATGAGGAATATGTCTGAAATAATGAGCGGGATTTGCCTACCAAATTTCATGAATATAGGATCAACTATGTTAAAACTATGGCCTTCCACGCGGTAGGGGGCGCTATGGAGCCCGCTTAACGCGCTGAACCCAATGGCTGTACATTCACGTACAGTTCACAGGTGTCCATGTTTCTGCCAACTTTCATGAGTTTTCGAGTACAACAAGGTATGCGTAAAGGCTAAATGACATAAGGGGGCGCTAGAGAGCCAACATGCCACGCCCAAGACAAATTACACCATCAAATCAAAGTAAGTACTAGTGTGCATATGCGTGTAAAGTTTCAATAGTTTTCGTGCATCCTAAAGTCCTCAAACATATGTTCGTAAATTTTAAAATCACGCAGGAAATCCAAGATGGCTGACTTCCTGTTGGTCGAAAAAATCTCATAAATATTTAAGACGGACTTCAAGATGTGAACAATGACATACTCGAATTTCGTGAAGATCGAAGTAACTTTTCCTGAAAACTGCCTGCATTAGGGGGCGCTATAGAGCCCGCTGGCGACACCCGAGTCCAATCAGTACAGAACTTTGAATTTCCCACCAGGTCTGATGCATATTCCACTTTTCGTGAGTTTTCGTGCATCGTAAAGGCCTCAAAAATGCGATCTCCCAGCGGAAAAATAATAATAATAATAATAATAATAATAATCCTTAGAAAAACAATAGGTTTCCTCGCACTTCGTGCCAGGACACCGTTGGGTCCTGGCACTTTCGTGCTCGGGCCCTAATAATCCTTAGAAAAACAATAGGTTTCCTCGCACTTCGTGCCAGGACACCGTTGGGTCCTGGCACTTTCGTGCTCGGGCCCTAATAATCCTTAGAAAAACAATAGGTTTCCTCGCACTTCGTGCCAGGACACCGTTGGGTCCTGGCACTTTCGTGCTCGGGCCCTAATTAAAGCTGCAAGCAGCGATGAGCGGGCCCTCGCCGCTTGCGGACGTCGGGGAACACGCTGTCGCGCACTTCATGAAAGTCGGACACTGCACGTAACCTGTTGAGAACCTGTGGGGTATCCTTTAAAGGCACTTCTATGAGGCTGGGTAGCAGTATACAACCATTTCCTGTTGCCAGTAGGTGGCGCTATCACCATAACCAAATAACGGCATGGATAAATCATCAGGCAAAGACTCTTATAAAACGTGTGAAGTTTGGGAAAGATTAGACGATGCATAGTCAATTTACAACAACTTCCTGTTTCCTGTAGGGGGCGCTATGACTATCACTCATAATTACACATATATGTCTTTAGGCCGGGACTCTTATAAAACATGCCAAATTTGGGGAAGATTGGACAATGCATAGTCAATTTACAACATTTTCCTGTTTCCTGTAGGGGGCGCTATGACTATCACTCATGATGAAACGTATATGTCTTCAGGCCTGGACTCTTATCCAGCTTGTGAAATTTGGGGCAGATCAGACTAAGTAAAGTCAAGTTACAACATTTTCCTGTTTCCTGTAGGGGGCGCTATGACTATCACTCATAAAGTTACATATATGTCTGCAGGCCTGGACTCTTATCCAGCTCGTGAAATTTGGGGCAGATCGGACGATGTAAAGTCAAGTTAAATCAGACTCCTGTGTCATGTCAAAATATCGAAATTCGCCGCGCCGCCACAACAACGCCGTTTTGCAAAAACACAAAAGCTTCGCAATTTAGCATCGTGAAGGTGTTGAGATTCTGCTGCCCGACTTTGAGGTGGATCTCTTGAGTCCTCTAGGAGGAGTATCGTAAAGTTCCAGACCTATAAAGTGACAAAATGGCGTCTTCTCACATGACCTATGACATCACCGTTCGAGCGATCAAAAATTCCTTCGCAATTTAGCGTCACATTAGTTTGAGGGTTATACCATCCAAATTTGACGCGAATCAGATGAAGCCTCCAGGAGGAGTTCGTCAAAGTATGCAAAAAATACATGAAAAACGAACAAAATTCAAGATGGCCGACTTCCGGGTGGGCGGAGCTAATGAAACCCAATGAGGAATATGTCTGAAATAATGAGCAGGATGTGCATACCAAATTTCATGAATATAGGATCAACTTTGTTCAAACTATGGCCTTCCACGCATTAGGGGGCGCTATGGAGCCCGCTGGCGACGCCCAAACCCAATCACTACAGAATATTGCAATTTTCGCGACTTCTGATGTGCATACCAATTTTCAAGAGTTTTCGTGCATCCTAAGTGCCTCAAAAACGCGTTTTCGCAGCAGAAAAATAATAATAATTAAAGCTGCAAGCAGCGATGAGCGGGCCCTCGCCCCTTGCGGTTGTCGGGGAACACGCTGTCGCCCACTTCATGAAAGTCGGACACCGCATGTAACGGTTTGAGGGAATTTTCTGCGTGTGGCGCGCGTTGCCGTAAATGACCTGTTGAGAACCTGTGGGGTATCCTTTAAAGGCACTTCTATGAGGGTGGGTGGCAGTACACAACCATATGCTATTGCCAGTAGGTGGCGCTATCACCATAACTCAATAATGGCACGTAAATGTCTTCAGGCCAAGACTCTTATAAAACATGTCAAATTTGGGGAAGATTGGAAAATGCATATTCACTTTACAACATTTTCCTGTTTCCTGTAGGGGGCGCTATGACTATCACTCATAATGAAACGTTTATGTCTTCAGGCCTGAACTCTTATCCAGCTTGTGAAATTTGGGGCAGATCAGACTACGTAAAGTCAAGTTACAACATTTTCCTGTTTCCTGTAGGGGGCGCTATGACTATCACTCATAAAGTTACATATATGTCTTCAGGCCTGGACTGTTATCCAGCTTGTGAAATTTGGGGCAGATCGGACGATGTAAAGTCAAGTTAAATCAGTTTCCTGTGTCATGTCAAAACATCGAAATTCGCGGCGCCGCCACAAGAACGCCGTTTCGTAAAAACACAAAAGCTTCGCAATTTAGCGTCGTCAAGGTGTTGAGATTCTACTGCCCGACTTTGAGATGGATCTCTTGAATCCTCTAGGAGGAGTATCGTAAAGTTTCACACCTATAAAATGACAAAATGGCGTCTTCTCACATGACCTATGACATCACCGTTTGAGCGATCAAAAATTCCTAAACAAGTTTTTGTCACACCAGTTTGAGGGTTATACCACCCGAATTTGACGCGAATCGGATGAAGTCCCTAGGACGAGTTCGTCAAAGTATGCATAAATTACATGAAAAACGCACAAAATTCAAGATGGCCGACTTCCTGGTGGGCGGGGCTAATGAAACCCAATGAGGAATATGTCTGAAATAATGAGCGGGATATGTCTACCAAATTTCATGAATATAGGATCAACTATGTTCAAACTATGGCCATTCACGCGGTAGGGGGCGCTATGGAGCCCGCTTAACGTGCTGAACCCAATGGCTGTACATTCACGTAAAGTTCACAAGTGTCCATCTTTTTGCCAACTTTCATGAGTTTTCGAGTACACCAAGGTATGCGTAAAGGTTAAAAGACATAAGGGGGCGCTAGAGAGCCAACATGCCACGCCCAAGCCCAATTACACCACCAAATCAAAGTAAGTACTAGTGTGCATATACGTGTAAAGTTTCATGAGTTTTTGTGCATCCTAAAGTCCTCAAACATGTGTTCGTAAATTTTAAAATCACGCAGGAAATCCAAGATGTCTGACTTCCTGTTGGCCGAAAAAATCTCAGAAATATTTAAGACGGACTTCAAGATGTGAGCAATGACATACTCGAATTTCGTGAAGATCGAAGTAACTTGTTCCGAAAACCTGCCTGCATTAGGGGGCGCTATAGAGCCCGCTGGCGACACCCGAGCCCAATCAGTACAGAACTTTGAATTTCCCACCAGTTCTGATGCATATACAACTTTTCATGAGTTTTCGTGCATCCTAAGGGCCTCAAAAACGCGATATTCCAGCAGAAAAATAATAATAATAATAATAATAACCCGAGCAAAAACAATAGGTTTCCTCGCACTTCGTGCCAGGACACCGTTGGGTCCTGGCACTTTCGTGCTCGGGCCCTAATTAAAGCTGCAAGCAGCGATGAGCGGGCCCTCGCCCCTTGCGGACGTCGGGGAACACGCTGTCGCGCACTACATGAAAGTCGGACACCGCACGTAACAGTTTGAGGGTATTTTCTGCGTGGGGCGCGCGTTTCCGTAAATGACCTGTTGAGAACCTGTTGGGCATCCTTTAAAGGCACTTCTATGAGGCTTGGTGGCAGTATACAACCATTTCCTGTTGCCAGTAGGTGGCGCTATCACCATAACTCAATAACGGCACGTATATGTCTTCAGGCCAAGACTGTTATGAAACATGTCAAGTTTGGGGCTGATTGGACAATGTATAGTCAATTTACCACAACTTCCTGTTTCCTGTAGGGGGCGCTATGACTATCACTCATAATGGCACGTATATTTCTTCAGGCCGGGACTCTTATAAAACGTGTCAAATTTGGGGAAGATTGGACAATGCATTGTCAATTTACAACATTTTCCTGTTTCCTGTAGGGGGCGCTATGACTATCACTCATAAAGTTACATATATGTCTTCAGGCCTGGACTGTTATCCAGCTTGTGAAATTTGGGGCAGATCGGACTATGTAAAGTCAAGTTAAATCAGACTCCTGTGTCATGTCAAAACATCGAAATTCGCCGCGCCGCCACAAGAACGCCGTTTCGCAAAAACACAAAAGCTTCGCAATTTAGCATCGTGAAGGTGTTGAGATTCTGCTGCCCGACTTTGAGATGGATATCTTGAATCCTCTAGGAGGAGTATCGTAAAGTTTCACACCTATAAAATGACAAAATGGCGTCTTCTCACATGACCTATGACATCACCGTTTGAGCGATCAAAAATTCCTTCGCAATTTAGCGTCACACCAGTTTGAGGGTTATACCACCCGAATTTGACGTGAATCCGATGAAGTCCCTAGGACGAGTTCGTCAAAGTATGCATAAATTACATGAAAAACGCACAAAATTCAAGATGGCCGACTTCCTGGTGGGCGGGGCTAATGAAACCCAATGAGGAATATGTCTGAAATAATGAGCGGGATGTGCATACCAAATTTCATGAATATAGGATCAACTATGTTCAAACTATGGGCTTCCACGCGGTAGGGGGCGCTATGGAGCCCGCTTAAGGCGTTGAACTCAATGGCTGTACATTCACGTACAGTTCACAGGTGTCCATGTTTTTGCCAACTTTCATGAGTTTTCTAGTACAACAAGGTATGCGTAAAGGCTAAAAGACATAAGGGGGCGCTAGAGAGCCAACATGCCACGCCCAAGCCCAATTACACCACCAAATCAAAGTAAGTACTAGTGTGCATATGCGTGTAAAGTTTCACTAGTTTTCGTGCATTCTAAAGTCCTCAAACATGTGTTCGTAAATTTTAAAATCACGCAGGAAATCCAAGATGGCTGACTTCCTGTTGGTCGAAAAAATCTCATAAATATTTAAGACGGACTTCAAGATGTGAGCAATGACGTACTCGAATTTCGGGAAGATCGAAGTAACTTTTCCTGAAAACCTGCCTGCATTAGGGGGCGCTATAGAGCCTGCTGGCGACACCCGAGCCCAATCAGTACAGAACTTTGAATTTCCCACCAGGTCTGATGCATATTCCACTTTTCGTGAGTTTTCGTGCATCCTAAAGGCCTCAAAAATGCGATCTCCCAGCGGAAAAATAATAATAATAATCTTGGCAAAAACAATAGGTTTCCTCGCACTTCGTGCCAGGACACCGTTGGGTCCTGGCACTTTCGTGCTCGGGCCCTAATTAAAGCTGCAAGCAGCGATGAGCGGGCCCTCGCCCCTTGCGAACGTCGGGGAACACGCTGTCGCCCACTTCATGAGAGTCGGACACCGCACGTAACGGTTTGAGGGTATTTTCTGCGTGTGGCGCGCGTTGCCGTAAATGACCTGTTGAGAACCTGTGGGGCATCCTTTAAAGGCACTTCTATGAGGGTGGGTGGCAGTACACAACCATATGCTATTGCCAGTAGGTGGCGCTATCACCATAACTCAATAACGGCAGGGATATGTCTTCAGGCCAAGACTCTTGTAAAACTTGTCAAGTTTGGGGCTGATTCGACAATGCATAGTCAACTTACAACATTTTCTTGTTTCCTGTAGGGGGCGCTATGACTATCACTCATAATTACACAGATATGTCTTCAGGCCGGGACTCTTATAAATCATGTGAAATTTGGGGCCGATCGGACAATGCATAGTCAATTTACAACATTTTCCTGTTTCCTGTAGGGGGCGCTATGACTATCACTCATAAAGTTACATATATGTCTTCAGGCCTGGACTGTTATCCAGCTTGTCAAATTTGGGGAAGATTGGACAATGCATAGTCAATTTACAACAATTTCCTGTTTCCTGTAGGGGGCGCTATGACTATCACTCATAAAGTTACATATATGACTTCAGGCCTGGACTATTATCCAGCTTGTGAAATTTGGGGCAGATCGGACAATGTAAAGTCAAGTTAAATCAGCCTCCTGTGTCATTTCGAAACATCGAAATTCGCCGCGCCGCCAAAACAACGCCGTTTCGTAAAAACACAAAAGCTTCGCAATTTAGCGTCGTGGAGGTGTTGAGATTCTGCTGCCCGACTTTGAGATGGATCTCTTGAATCCTCTAGGAGGAGTATCGTAAAGTTTAACACCTATAAAATGACAAAATGGCGTCTTCTCACATGACCTATGACATCACCGTTTGAGCGATCAAAAATTCCTTCGCAATTTAGCGTCACACCAGTTTGAGGGTTATACCACCCGAATTTGACGCGAATCCGATGAAGTCCCTAGGACGAGTTCGTCAAAGTATGCATAAATTACATGAAAAACGCAAAAAATTCAAGATGGCCGACTTCCGGGTGGGCGGGGCTAATGAAACCCAATGAGGAATATGTCTGAAATAATGAGCGGGATTTGCCTACCAAATTTCATGAATATAGGATCAACTATGTTCAAACTATGGCCTTCCACGCGGTAGGGGGCGCTATGGAGCCCGCTTAACACGCTGAACAAAATGGCTGTACATTCACGTACAGTTCACAGGTGTCCATGTTTTTGCCAACTTTCATGAGTTTTCGAGTACAACAAGGTATGCGTAAAGGTTAAAAGACATAAGGGGGCGCTATAGAGCCAACATGCCACGCCCAAGCCAAATTACACCACCAAATCAAATTAAGTACCAGTGTGCATATACGTGTAAAGTTTCATGAGTTTTTGTGCATCCTAAAGTCCTCGAACATGTGTTCGTAAATTTTAAAATCACGCAGGAAATCCAAGATGGCTGACTTCCTGTTGGCCGAAAAAATCTCATAAATATTTAAGACGGACTTCAAGATGTGAGCAATGACATACTCGAATTTCGTGAAGATCGAAGTAACTTTTCCTGAAAACTGCCTGCATTAGGGGGCGCTATAGAGCCTGCTGGCAACACCACAGCCCAATCAGTACAGAACTTTGAATTTCCCACCAGGTCTGATGCATATTCCACTTTTCGTGAGTTTTCGTGCATCCTAAGGGCCTCAAAAATCCGATCTCCCAGCGGAAAAATAATAATAATAATAATAATAATTAAAGCTGCAAGCAGCGATGAGCGGGCCCTCGCCCCTTGCGAACGTCGGGGAACACGCTGTCGCCCACTTCATGAGAGTCGGACACCGCACGTAACGGTTTGAGGGTATTTTCTGCGTGTGGCGCGCGTTGCCGTAAATGACCTGTTGAGAACCTGTGGGGCATCCTTTAAAGGCACTTCTATGAGGGTGGGTGGCAGTACACAACCATATGCTATTGCCAGTAGGTGGCGCTATCACCATAACTCAATAATGGCAGGGATATGTCTTCAGGACAAGACTCTTGTAAAACATGTCAAATTTGGGGCTGATTGGACAATGTATAGTCAATTTACCACAACTTCCTGTTTCCTGTAGGGGGCGCTATGACTATCACTCATAATGGCACGTATATTTCTTCAGGCCGGGACTCTTATAAAACATGTCAAGTTTGAAGCTGATTGGACAATGCATAGTCAATTTATAACATTTTCCTGTTTCCTGTAGGGGGCGCTATGACTATCACTCATAAATACACAGATATGTCTTCAGGTCTGGACTATTATCCAGCTTGTGAAATTTGGGGCAGATCTGACTATATAAAGTCAAGTTAAAACAGCCTCCTGTGTCATGTCGAAACATCGAAATTCGCCGCGCCGCTACAACAACGCCGTTTCGTAAAAACACAAAAACTTCAAAATTTAGCGTCGTGGAGTTGTTGAGATTCTGCTGCCCGACTTTGAGATGGATCTCTTGAATCCTCTAGGAGGAGTATCGTAAAGTTTAACACCTATAAAATGACAAAATGGCGTCTTCTCACATGACCTATGACATCACCGTTCGAGCGATCAAAAATTCCTAAACAACTTTTTGTCACATTAGTTTGAGGGTTATACCACCCGAATTTGACGCGAATCCGATGAAGCCTCCAGGAGGAGTTCGTCAAAGTATGCATAAAATGCATGAAAAACGCACAAAATTCAAGATGGCCGACTTCCGGGTGGGCGGGGCTAATGAAACCCAATGAGGAATATGTCTGAAATAATGAGCGGGATGTGCCTACCAAATTTCATGAATATAGGATCAACTATGTTTAAACTATGGCCTTCCACGCGGTAGGGGGCGCTATGGAGCCCGCTTAACGCGCTGAACCCAATGGCTGTACATTCACGTACAGTTCACAGGTGTCCATGTTTTTGCCAAATTTCATGAGTTTTCGAGTACAACAAGCTATGCGTAAAGGCTAAAAGACATAAGGGGGCGCTAGAGAGCCAACATGCCACGTCCAAGCCAAATTACACCACCAAATCAAAGTAAGTACTAGTGTGCATATACGTGTAAAGTTTCATGAGTTTTTGTGCATCCTAAAGTCCTCAAACATGTGTTCGTAAATCTTAAAATCACGCAGGAAATCCAAGATGTCTGACTTCCTGTTGGCCGAAAAAATCTCAGAAATATTTAAGACGGACTTCAAGATGTGAGCAATGACATACTCAAATTTCGTGAAGATCGAAGTAACTTTTTCTAAAAACCAGCCTGCATTAGGGGGCGCTATAGAGCCTGCTGGCAACATCCGAGCCCAATCACTCCAGAACTTTGAATTTCGCAGCAGTTCTGATGCGTATTCAACTTTTCATGAGTTTTCGTGCATCCTAAAGGCCTCAAAAACGCGATCTCCCAGCGGAAAAATAATAATAATAACCCGAGCAAAAACAATAGGTTCCTTGCACTTCGTGCCAGGACACCGTTGGGTCCTGGCACTTTCGTGCTCGGGCCCTAATAATAATAATTAAAGCTGCAAGCAGCGATGAGCGGGCCCTCGCCCCTTGCGGACGTCGGGGAACACGGTGTCGCCCACTTCATGAAAGTCGGACACCGCACGTAACGGTTTGAGGGTATTTTCTGCGTGTGGCGCGCGTTGCCGTAAATGACCTGTTGAGAACCTGTGGGGTATCCTTTAAAGGCACTTCTATGAGGGTGGGTGGCAGTACACAACCATATGCTATTGCCAGTAGGTGGCGCTATCACCATAACTCAATAACGGCAGGGATATGTCTTCAGGCCGGGACTCTTGTAAAACATGTCAAGTTTGAGGCTGATTCGACAATGCATAGTCAACTTACAACATTTTCCTGTTTCCTGTAGGGGGCGCTATGACTATCACTCATAATTACACATATATGTCTTCAGGCCTGAACTCTTATCCAGCTTGTGAAATTTGGGGCAGATCAGACTACGTAAAGTCAAGTTACAACATTTTCCTGTTTCCTGTAGGGGGCGCTATGACTATCACTCATAAAGTTACATATATGTCTTCAGGCCTGGACTCTTATCCAGCTTGTGAAATTTGGGGCAGATCGGACGATGTAAAGTCAAGTTAATTCAGACTCCTGTGTCATGTCGAAACATCGAAATTCACCGCGCCGCCACAAGAACGCCGTTTCGCAAAAACACAAAAGCTTCGCAATTTAGCATCGTGAAGGTGTTGAGATTCTGCTGCCCGACTTTGAGATGGATCTCTTGAATCCTCTAGGAGGAGTATCGTAAAGTTTCACACCTATAAAATGACAAAATGGCGTCTTCTCACATGACCTATGACATCACCGTTCGAGCGATCAAAAATTCCTTCGCAATTTAACGTCACATTAGCTTGAGGGTTATACCACCCGAATTTGACGTGAATCCGATGAAGTCCCTGGGAGGAGTTCGTCAAAGTATGCATAAATTACATGAAAAACGCACAAAATTCAAGATGGCCGACTTCCTGGTGGGTGGGGCTAATGAAACCCAATGAGGAATATGTCTGAAATAATGAGCAGGATGTGCATACCAAATTTCATGAATATAGGATCAACTATGTTCAAACTATGGCCTTCCACGCGGTAGGGGGCGCTATGGAGCCCGCTTAACACGTTGAGCCCAATGGCTTTACATTCACGTAAAGTTCACAGGTGTCCATCTTTTTGCCAACTTTCATGAGTTTTCGAGTATACCAAGGGCGTCAAAGGTATGTTCAAAGGCTAAAAAGACATAAGGGGGCGCTAAAGAGCCACCATGCCACACCCAAGCCCAATTACACCACCAAATCAAAGAAGGTACTAGTGTGCATATGCGTGTAAAGTTTCATGAGTTTTTGTGCATCCTAAAGTCCTCAAACATGTGTTCGTAAAATTGAATATCACGCAGGAAATCCAAGATGGCTGACTTCCTGTTCGCCAAAAAAATCTCACAAATATTTAGTACGCTCTTGCAGATGTGAGCAATGACATTCTCGAATTTCGTGCAGATTGAAGTAACTTTTTCTCAGACCTGCCAGCATTAGGGGGCGCTATGGA